>JAOWBL010003420.1:0-12331 GCA_028564865.1 Zenarchopterus dispar | reverse complement strand
CACACACACACACACACACACACACACACACACACACATCAGTGTGTGGAAAATCCCACAAAGTACAGGATGAGGGTAAGTGGGGAGGAGAACTCTACACTGCCTGTTTCAAAGATGTTTTTAAAGCTGTGAAATTTCTGGTCCTTCCACGGCGGACTCGGTTACACGCCGGGCCGCCTTTTAAGCCCAGAGCCCGAGTGTTTGTTCTCCTGCTAAGTGAAGGGTGGCGGTGGTCGGACCAGAACCGGGCTACAGCCGGGTCAGGAATGTGCCTGTCAGAGGGAAGACCAGACTCTCGTTCCCTGTTAAATATTGTTGTTTCTTCCGTCGTAGCGAGTTCGCAGCTTTTAGAAAATTAAAAAAAAAAAAAAAAAATCTATTTGTTGGTACAGAACAAACAACAGTTTCAGGATCTGAATATTATCGCACCTATAATGTGAAGCCACTCTCACCTTGGTTACAAATCCTCTTTTGATGAAACGGCAGGACCTGCGGTGCTCTAAATCTACCTGTGGACGGATTTATATCGGCTGTCTGACGACATTATCTATCGATTGCGTCTCGTCTGACACTTGCAGTGATTTTAAAAAAAAAAAAACAAAAACAAATTACAACGATCAGACCTCTGCAGATAAAACTCAAATTTTGATAAATGACTCTGTTTTGTTTTCCAGATTTTAAATAAAACACCTCATCAGGTGGCGTGATCGAGAGCGTGTCTCGATCAATGGGTTTGGCCTGGTTTTGAACTGATGACTCAGCAGTTTTCAAAAATATCATTTGCATCAAGATTATTGTGCACCAACTCAAGTCATTATTATTATTATTATTTTTTCCCCCCTAAACCCTCCGTGTTTTGAACACACACACACACCAGCGCCGAGGAACCCGACACCAGTATTCCTGAGTCAGGCTTGGCTACCAGACGGCGGCGGCGAGCACGCGGCGCTGTTGCAGGGCAGGGTAAGGCAGCAGCAAATCAAAAGTGCACGGCGAGTTGGCCGACACATCAAACGCTCTGCCCCGAGCCGTGACACTCGGCGTTGCATGATACTCGCTGAAATAAATCGAGGGGATTGCTGTGTGGAGTGTAATGAATCCTCATCGGCATGGCGACGGCAGTGTCCTGCGGATAAAAATAAAAGCGTCTGACAATGAGACCGAGCCGCTTCAGTACCGGCAAGAATTCTGCGCTCAGAGCTGATGAGACGTTGGTTTAACTTTTAATTTACAACAAAAAAAGAAAAGAAATGAACTCAGAATCAAGAAGCATCATTCCTCCAGGGAAATCCACCAACGCAAGGCTAAACGGGTCCAAAGTACCCGGGCTCGACCACCACACGGAGGAGACGCTGTCAGGTGAACCAGTAAACCAGGTGTGATCCAGACCTCCCAGATCAGTTCAAACACCAGGACCTGCGATCAGAAGAGGTCCTGTTGGGTCTCCAGGTTCTGAGACGGAGCCAGTCTCCTACAGGTTCTGAGACAAAACCGCTCTTCCACAGGTTCTGAGACAGAACAGGTCTCCTACAGGTTCTGAGACAGAACCAGTCTCCTACAGGTTCTGAGACAGAACCGGTCTTTTCCAGGTTCTGAGACGGAACCGGTCTCCTACAGGTTCTGAGACAGAACCGGTCTTCTCCAGGTTGTGAGACGGAACCGGTCTTCTCCAGGTTCTGAGACAGGACCGGTCTTCTACAGGTTCTGAGACGGAACCGGTCTTCTCCAGGTTCTGAGACAGGACCGGTCTTCTCCAGGTTCTGAGACAGAACCGGTCTCCTACAGGTTCTGAGACAGAACCGGTCTTCTCCAGGTTCTGAGACAGAACCGGTCTTCTCCAGGTTGTGAGACGGAACCGGTCTTCTCCAGGTTCTGAGACAGGACCGGTCTTCTACAGGTTCTGAGACAGAACCAGTCTCCTACAGGTTCTGAGACAGAACCAGTCTCCTACAGGTTCTGAGACAGAACTGGTCTTCTCCAGGTTCAACTCTGGTCAAGACGCACCCTGAAGGACGTCTTTAAAGTTGGAGCTCCTGAACCCAGTTTTAATAAATAGTATTTTATTTACACCCAAAGAAAAATCATATTATACAGAACATATCAAATGTCATTTATTTATATCGTATTATAATAATCAAGGTAATTCTATGATCCAAAAGAGCAAAAAAAAAAGACGAGAGATTTCCTGAATGGAGTGAGAAGACGTCGGTGATAAAACTTAATTTAGAGTCAGACTGTGAAAAGTGACTTTTCTTTAAATCTCCGTCTTTAACTCGTCAGCGGCAGGATTTTGTTTGGAGCTCGTAGCAGCTGGTTGATGGTGGTGATCTTCTCCACCATCACAAAAAAGACAAGAACGTCTTTTTTCAATGATGAAATTGTGTTTTATTTCGGTGTGAAACAGAGCTTTTTCCCCCGTTTGTTTTGTGTGCTGCATCTGTATATTATATCATGTTTTATGTGTGAAAATGCTTCAGATGATCTCTAACATTTGTTCCCAAGACTGGGAGCACTTCATGTGTTATTTCCCATTTTTATAGCATCAGGGATTAAATCATTTCAACGGCTTTTGGGGGATTATCACGGTTTTAAGTTCCTTAAATAAAAGAGCCAGGGATGAAAACTCTGAATAAAAAAACAAAGCTTTTTTTTTTGATCTGAGAGGGAAGAAGACTCCAGTAAAAAGCAGTAAAAATGGTCTGTTTAGTGTCGCTGTTCAGAGTTTGAGTGATTTACTTTAAGCACTCACTAAGACAATTACTGTAAACACAACAAGAACCAGCGACTATATCAAAAAAGACCTTCTTCTACATTCATGACCCACAAGATCGCTGAAAACTCAGTGAATTAATTAATTTAATCTGAAAGAAAAGAAGCATCTTTTTTAACTGAAAAAACGTGAATAAAACTGTTTTGATTGGTTGAAAAAAAATGTATTAAATTCAGATTAAATTCAGATCATTTCTCCCGAAGAACGGCCGAGGGAGACGACCTTGCCCCCGCCGAGACATGTGCTTTTAGTCGGCTCTCGTCCCGTAACGAGGCGAGCTGGCAGGGCGATCAAAGGCTTTCCACCAACTCCTGATGCTAAATGTTGCTGATGATCTGTCCGAGGGGAGAGCCCACTGATCATACCAAACAAGTGGAGGTGTCGTGCTGCATCAGTCTGCTCTTGATTGGAGGCCAGGGCCCCGACGAACGCCCTCCTGAATGAGAATTGGCCTTTTAATGGCATGCTGCATAACCGTGCACGTGTAAACACAAACAGGTGGTTAAAGGAAGTGAATGATAGTTCTGCAGTTTCGGTGTGATGAACGAGGAAGCAGATATTTATGGGAATAGTTCAAAATGCCGTGTGAATTGGGCAACAAATAGAATAAAATTTCAATAAAAGTAACTTTAAAAAAAAAAAATGTTGATTCGATTTCCTGAGATATTTAAGGAAGTATCTGTGAGATGTTTAGGTCAGAATATCACAGGGATACATGTACAAGTCTTCATTTCAGCCCTGTTTACATAGCAGCCAGTTTTAGGGGGTGGAGCCAGGAATTTATAAGGGGGTGGAGCCAGACACTTGTGAGGGGGTGTGGCCAGACACTTGTCAGGGGGTGGAGCCAAGAGGGGAGTGCATAAAAGTGGCTGGCTTCACCCTATTAAAAAACTAAATAAAGCTAATAAATGTCAGTCTTTGTAGTTTGTTTTACAACTTTGGGAGAGAAACAAATCCCCAACATTTGGAGAAAAAGATCAGGAGGCTGGATTTTTTTTTTTTTTTTTTCATATCTGAGTCCCACGGTCTCCCACTCTCTTTATTAAAGAAGAGCCACGACCCTAAGGTGGGATCCACAATATATATATATATATATTTTTTTTTTTCAGCCATCAAAAGACTGAAGACGTCCCGGCCTCAAATCCAAGTCAGCTGGAGGCGGATTTTAAAAATGTACACCAATACCAGTTTCAAAACTCCACTCAGAAGAGGTGGGTGGAGTGGGCTTAAGATGCTCAGTCCACCCCCTGAAACCAGCTGAAAGGGAGCTTTTGAGCTGGATCTCTGAGGTATCTTGACTCCAACGTGTCGTAGATGTATCATCAGGAGCTCCAAAGACCCGGTCCACTTCAGGCACAGATGGTGCTCGGGCCTCCACCCGATTCATGCTTCTCCCTCGAAATCTTTTCCCATTTTATATTCTCCAATTTTTCTTGTCACCAGAGCTGCCAAAATATAAATATCAGAGTTGCAGAGAACGCTTTTTTTTCTCTTTTGTTTTTTGTTTTAAATCCTGACTGGAGTGAAATCAATCTGGCTAAAATGGAAATGCACGAACAAGGTGGATGACAAAAGGTGGAGGAGCCGCTGCTCATTCAAAAAACATGTTTCAGCCGGTTGACACTGCTTTGTCAGCAATCTGCCCTGAATCTAATAACACCCCACATCCCCTCTCCTCCTCCTCCTCCTCCTCCGGTTGCACAAAGGGAAATGTTAATAAACCGGCGAGCGCAGATACAATCGAGACGAGTCCAAAAAAAAAAAGAGCCCAGAACAATACCGGTAATCCGTCTGACCCTGGCAGGAGGCTAATGAGAGACTCAAACGGGAGGGGGGGAGGGGGGGACTCGCCACCACAAACGCCGTCTGAGGATGCTCCGAAATGAAACGTACGGGGAAACGAATAAACTAGCTTTCCCTCCGTCGTTTCGCCTGGAGGAAGCTGATTTACCTCCGTCGCCCGGTGGAGACGTCGGCTCCTTATAAGAGGAGGTTTTATTATTATGACACACTCACACGGGGGCTTTGAAAACCTCATCTTCCTTTTTGTGCCAATCTTCACGATCCTTGTCTGTCTGCAGGGTTAAAAAAAGAAAGAAAAGAAAAAAAAGAAAGAAAAGAAAAGTAGATTTCGGGAGGCGCTCCGATATGCTGGTAGTTATCCACAAACAAAGACGGCGTTATCGCCTCGGTGTTGACGCCACGAGGTCCAGAGTTGTCAAACGTATCTGACCCCCCCATCTCTACGAGATCCCAGAGCAGAACAAAAAAAAAAAAAAAAAAAAAAGTAAGAAAGTGGATAGAGATCAACTGCGTGTTCAAACAAACTCAGCTGGCGTCAGCGGACAATAAAGAACAATGTTGCCTAGGCAACGCCGCCTCCCTCCTGTTTACGTTTATGAGATATTAAACTATAAAATCTGAGAACATGGCTTGGATTTGGAAAAAAAAACGCGGAGACATCCAGATAGGACGTCCAGGTTTCGTTGTGAGAACATCTGTAGCACATCTTTGTTTTTTGTTTTTTTTGTAAATTACTGTCTTCATCTCACATTTTTATCATCATCTTTTTTCTTATTATAGGTTATTTTTTAAATGCTGCTCGAAAGGCAGACGTCCACAGGAGTATTTTCCACAGGTGACTTTGTTTTACGACTGTATCGATCGATGAAATCAGGCTCTTTTTTTTTTTCTTCTAAACTTTATCGAAGTAAATCCAAAACTAGAAAACAGGTGTTGTAGAACATGTGTGATCATTTTAACACGACAGAATATTAAAATGTTCGTTTGTCTGTTATAGGAGCGACCTGGAGTACAAATGTGCAGTTCTGACATTAAAGCGGTGGGCCGGGGCCCACCAGAACCGAGCCCGTTAAAGGTCCGCCTCCGTGGGCCCGTCAGGCCCTCAGCAGAGCCTCCACGGAGAATGGCAGCGGCGTCACAGTGGGAGTCCTCGCCGAGCCGCCCGGTGGGCTCTTCACGGACTCGGCCCGAGGGCCCGTCTGGGTCGGAGGAGCGTCGGCGCTCCAGCCTTTAACCGCCAGGCGTCTGGGATCAAAAGTCCTGCTGGGTGGGTCCATGTCCGGCTCGGTCGGAACACCCCGGTCCGATCCACAGACAGAGACAGAGCTGTCCGAGTCCGTTGTTTCTGCTGGCCGTGAAGCCGACCCGGTACCGCCGTCGTCTCCGAGTCTCGGTGGGACCTCCGGCTGCTGTTTCCCCCCACGGTCTCCCCGGCCGTCCCGCGCCTCCTCGTCCTCCCCGGGTCGCTCTGAGCTTCGGTGAAGTAAAAAGTCGCCGCCGCCGTCGCCGCCCACCGAGCGGCGACTCGTCAGGTAGAAGAACTCGTAGAACTGGAGGCCGCACTCGTAGAGGGGCCTGTACTTGTACACCGGCATGCAGCCGGCGGCCCCGGCGGGGTCTTTGGCGGGGGGGCAGCAGGCGTGCAGGGGTGCGGGGTGGAGCACGGGGACGAGGGCGGAGGGGGGGAGGGGGAGGGCGTCCTGCAGCTCCCGCTGCCTCAGCTCCCGCTGCAGCATCACCTTCTCCAGCTCCTCGTCGGCGAAGGCGCGTCGCTTCCTCATGCGGGCGCTGAGGGAGGGGCACGGGAAGTGGGCCGCCGGGTCGCGCTGCGGCGGCTTCGGCCAGCGGGTCGGGTCCACCTCCGGAGGCGCCGCCGGTTTCAGCCCTGAACACGGGAGCAGAGCCACAAAGTCGTTCACGTGATCATTTCAGAGGCGGTAAAGTCGTCACAGCCGATGAATCGGCAAGTTTGTGTGCGAAGGCGTCGTTGTTTATTATTTTAATTATGCAGCTGGTTAGTTGGGTCATGTTTGCCGTGCTGGGGGGGGGGGGGTAAAAAAGACAAAGCTTGACTTGACTGGGAGCCAGCAGGAATTAATAAAAGAAATTAATAAACGAAATAACGGCCCGGAGTCGTAACGTGGAGAAGTTAAAACATGAAGTTTGATGAAATAAATTAAGTGTTTCTTTTAATGTCCAATAATATCTGAGGAGGAGGTGGGGGAGTAGGAGGGGGGAGAGGAGGAGGATGGGAAGGGGGAGGAGGAGTAGAAGGAGGAGGAGGGGGAGTAGGAGCAGGAAGATGGGGAGGAGGAGGAAGAGAAAGAGGAGGAGAAAGAGGAGGAAGGGGAGAAGGAGGAGGAAGAAGGGGAGGAGGAGGAGGAAGAGGAAGTGAAGGAGGAGGAGTAAGAGGAGGAGAAGGAGGAGGAAGAGGGGGAGGAAGAGGAAGAGGATGGGAAGGGGAGGAGGAAGAAGAGGAGGAGTAGAAGGAGGAGGAAAAGGGGGAGGAGGAGAGAGAAGGAGAAGGAGGAGTAGGAAGAGGAGGAGGAAGAAGAGAAGGAGTAGGAGGACTGGGTGTGCAGCGATCCTCCCTGGTGAGGAGAAGAGTTGAACCCTCTGGTTCTGTTCATTTGTCAGGAACATCAACGGTGTTCCCGGGTCAATTTGACCCAGAACATAACAGAAGGGTTAAAAAAGAAAAATATAAAACCAGTTTTTTTTTTCAAAGTTTGAATACAAATAAAATCAGTTAAAATAAATCGGTTTAACACATTAACATGAAATCTTTAGAAAAGTTACATCTCGAAAGTGAGCGTGCGCGTGATAAAAACAGCTGCACCGTTCGTCTATTATCAAACGAAAGAAGAGGTGCAGAGAAAGTCGGGGGTGAAAGGTCAACGAGGCGGAGTTTACCCGTCAGGATGCTCCTCGCCACGGCGCCGGACTCAGCCGCTCTGCCGTAACCCAGAAACGACGCTCTCCTCGCCGGAGCCGCACACCTCACCCCCCGTTTGCCCTGAGAGAAGCACGTTAACAGGAATCACACGTCTGATACCATACACGGACCCCCCCCCCACTCCCACTCCCACACCACCCCACCCCCACCCCCGAGGGTAATTAAAAGTGATTAATACACATGTAAGTCACAGGTGAGAGGAAACCTCTCCGGGGCTGGAAAATGAAAGAACTTTTGCTAAAAATGTCTGACTTTTTTTTTTTTTATTTAAAGAAGCACCGAACTGGTTTTATAACACAATTAAACCTAAATATATATTTAAATAATTATGAACTTCTATTTTTGCCCCAAGTGATAACTTCAGACTGATTTATCCTACAAATCACTGTCATACTACAACAAAACCCAAACAGTCCTTTTTTAATGAATCAGTTGTTCATCTTTGCTATATTCTGTTTTAATTTCTTCTCTTTTACTGATGACAGAAGAAGTTCAGCAGCAGGTCTCTTCAGTCATAAAAAGAAAAAAAATCTGATTTAAAAATACCAAAAATTATCTCAAGTGTTGTTCCACGTTTGTTCTGGAGATTAAAAAAATAAAGAAAAATATAGATTATAATAAAATGTCTGTATTAGTGTCACACAAGTTCTGCCTTTAAAAACAGCTTCTGTTTTGTAGCTTCAAAAAGTAAAATTGTGCCGAAAACTTTAGAAAATGATTCCTAAGGATATTTTTAATTCCTGTAATTGATTTAAAATAATCCCGGTTCTTGTTTGTTTGTTTGTTCGTGTCGGTGCGGCACCCCCTCACCTGGCCCTGCGCCCTCCTCACCTCCGCCGCCTGCTGCCTCCGGAGCGCCACCTGCGCGGCCATGACGCGCTGCCGCTCCACCACCAGCAGGCAGCACGCGCAGCGGCAGTCGCGCCAGCGGCAGAACCGCTTGTGGCCCTTCAGACACGAGACCACGCCGTGGTTTCGACAGCGGGCGCACTTGGGGCTCCGGGTCATCTTCCGTGGTTTGGCGTGGGGGCTCTCCGCCTTATGCTCCCCCGCGTCCTCGGGGCACCCACGCCGACCCGCGCGTCCGTCAGGACCGGTCACGTCTTTACATTTCAGCACATCACGTTTTGCTGCGGTCTCCAGCTGTGGGCCTCCTTCCAGCTGAGTGGACATCTATGACACCGGAATCCCACTTTTAATCCAATTGACATTCGTGGGTTGAGCTTAATTTGAGGCGATGCCGTTAAAGCACCGAGCTCTCCACAGATGTAATATTAATATCACTGACTTCATAATCGATCAAATAAAAACTGAGCGCTACTAACCTACATGCGTGGATGTGTCCCGCACCAGCCCTCTGCGGCAGCTGTGTTTTTCACAGTGGAAACTTCGCAGCCCACGACTCAGAGGTTTGAAGCGCTGAGCCCGTTTCAGCTGCTCTCTGTTTCCACGAACAGGCGGATGGCGGGTCGGGCCACGCAGCCGGGCTCCTGGCGCAAAGATCCGGGGAAGCCCGTTTACAGCGACAACAGCTCCCTCCCCCTGCAACACCCCCCCACACCCACACCCTACCTGGGCTGCCCTGCCCACCTTCGGAGTTGTTGTCATCTTCCAGCGCCTGAAACACGCGCCCGTGTTCGTGGACCTCTTTTTTTTTTCTTTTTTCATCAAAGTGGAGAAAGAAAACGACCAAAACAACCAGGACCACGAGGATGAAGCGCGGGCACGGAGGCGAGCCACAGGACTTCACGGGAAATGCGCGACCCTCGGGGGCACACGTGCGCGCTGCACAATGTGTTGACTTATACAAATGGGACAATTACCCACGAGCCCCAGGGAGAGTAATTTCACAAGGAGTCATCTACGTGAACTCCTTCAGCAGTTCAGAACCGAGAAACGGATCTTCTACAGAGTTAAAGGACATCAACCTTCCCACCAGAAAACATTATTCAGATGAGCTGCACCAGAACTAAAGTGGGTTTTTTTTTATTCCCATGTCTTCTATAATAAGGTGAAGTCACGTGTGGAGTGGGCTTCACACCTCAGCAGCATCAACTCTCAGTGCTGGAAACAAAAAAAGGATCAAAGCGAGACGGTATGAAAAGTCTGCTCCCTGCTGGAGGCATCCTGTAATTACAACTGGGGTAAATTCTTCTCCAGGTGGAACCGAGTCAGCTCATTTCCACGATGGAGATCATCCACGGGAGGAAATGACACGTATCCAGACGTTTCTCCACCACAGAAGAAATGAAAGGATCCACATCAAGTGTTTTACCTTCTTTCACAGCCGGGTCATCTGGGTGCTGTGACGGGTCCATTTGCCCATCAGAAGGTCATCAAAAAAAAAAAAAAAAAAATCAAAGTGAACTTTGTTCACAAATCTACAAAACTGCGTCTTTGCATTTTTCTGGGTTTATTTAACTAATAAATCTCTTTCTAATTCTGTTTTTGAATATAATTTCATGAATAAGTGTAAGCTAGCTACAGGATACAACAGAAACTAACAATCAATATCTGTCAAATAAAGCATGACTTTAGCCCCTGAAAAGATTTATAAATGTTTTAAATTAATAACTGATAACTTAAATCAATCTTTAACAAAACATTAAAGGATCAATGCAACAATTACTGACATAAAAGTAGAAAACACCTGTGACCATCCACACAAGACTCATTTAATCTGATTTTATCATAATTATTATCAACATTAATGTCATAATTTGTTATTGACCTGAATTTAAGAACTTGAATAAATATTATTTCCCAGTTTTGCTCTAAAAGTTTATCAGTTCGAAGGTACATGCAAACTAATTTCCAGAAACATTTCAACTTTGATTTTTAGTCTTCAGAAAAGATAGAAAGGGATAAGACAGGTGGACCCCCCCAAAAAATAAAAATAAATAAATAAAATCAGTAGAAGCGCTGTTAAAGCTGCAATCAGGAGGTATAGAAGAAGCCGCGGTGCCGCTAATCAGAGCTGCAGGGTTACCATCCATGAGATACACAAACTAGAGCTGAAAGAGATTTTACTAATGAATAAAAATAAAATCAGAGCGTCTGTGATGATGAAACGTGAACGACGACGAAAAGTCAAACCACAGATTCAGCCGATGAAGGTCATCAAAGGACACCTCAAAAGTTCTGGGGAAACAGACTCCAGATGGATGATGGGATAATCCTTCAGCGTGATGAACTTCAGCAGGAACACCTCGACAAACGGGTAGATGGAGGCAGGCAGGGTGGAGGGAGTATGATGGTGAGGTGGAGACAACATCCACGAGAAGGTAACTCAGCACAACCATAAAGCTTTAAAAGTTAAAGAAAAAAAGTGGAAACATTCGAGTAAGTATTTTACCTGGCTTGAATCAAACAATGAATTTAAAATACACGTAGAGAAGAAGTGAATTTAAGTTTTTATATATTCACTCGGTAAAATAAACTATAGTGACATCACAGTTGTCTTTGTTTACTACTCGATCAACGTTCTCCAGAAACAAACAAAGTCGGTTATTTAATAGTTATTTAATAATTCAGGACCTGAACCCCAGCGGTCTCCGGGTCGGGGGGCCCAGATGGCTTCGGTTCTGATTCCAGACTTACCAGAAGATCTTAGCCGCTAGCTAATAAAGGGATGAGACGCCAGATAGCGGGGGTGGGGTGGGGTGGGGGGTGGGGTGCCAGCTGAGACCCCCGACATGTGATCCACCAAACGGATCAATTACCGAACAGCAAGACGTCAGGTAACAAGAAGCTGCTTCACCGACTGATATGAGACACAGGACTAATATTCAAGTGCAATCAAGTGCTTTTATTGTACTGGAAACACAACTTGAGCCATTCTCGTATATTTCATGATCAAACATCAGTTTTATAAAAGCAGCATCTTCACACACACACACACAGAAAATAAAAAATAAATAAATAAAAGACAAATTCAGTCTCTTTGAGCTCATGCCTGTCAGGTGAGACGCGGCGGCCACTGTGACCCATAAATATCAAAGCAGGAAAGATGGAGGACATCAAAGGAAGGCGTCTCCAGAGACGACGGGGACTCGGGGGAGTTTCCTCTGTTCAAACAAAGTCGAGAGGGGAAAAAAAAAGAAGAAAATCAATATTTTGTTTTTAATGAACATGTGCTGAGTGTAATCAGTTTCTTTGATGGATGAAACTTCTTATGGTCGGGATTTTTCTTTGTGATGTCATCAGAGCAGCTCCAAACACTGGCCGGTCAAGTTTCACAAGTAAACAGAATTTTCCCTGTTGATTTAATTTTAGATAAATAATAAATCTCATTCTGGTTCTGTTTTTTTTTTTTTTTTTTTTTTTTTTTTTTTACAAAAATAATGGCGTCTAGTGAAACAGAAGAAACTGGCTCCACATTTGGAGTTTTAATGGGTTTGGTGGTGTCCCGCATGAACAAGGCTGATTTTTATTTTTATTGAATATTTTCTTCTCGGTTTAACTTGATTGTTTCCATCTTTTCTTGTTTTATCAAAAATTTAGTTTTCTGTTTTCTTGAGCTCTGTTTTGCATCTTTATTAACTCTTTTATCTTGAAAGTACTTTCACTTCCTGTGTGGCTTCTTGTTCATCTTCATCTGTCTGGTCGTCCATCCATCCATCCATCCGTCCATCCATCCATCATCCACCCATCCATCCATCTACCCATCCACCATCCATCCATCTGTCCATCCATCCATCCACCCACCCATCCATCCATCCATCCATCCATCCATCCATCTGTCCATCCGTCCATCCATTCATCCATCCATCCATCCATCCATCCATCCATCCATCCATCCA
>JAOWBL010003417.1:0-12336 GCA_028564865.1 Zenarchopterus dispar | reverse complement strand
AAAACCAAAAAAAGAAAAAAGAAAAAAAAACACAACCCCAAAATGTAGTATAGTGTATTTCAGATAGTTATACTTTTTAATGACACGTAATGCACGTCTCTAAATACCAATACATTTAGTACTTATAGTGTATTTCTTATCTTCAGTAGTGTGTTTATCAACTGTTTTTTCATCTGTTTTTATGTGACTAGTCAGACTTTCTGTTGGCTTTATCAAAAGGAAATGATAAAGCCAAGAGAAACAACAACAAAGTTCAAATTTAACAAATGACTTGTAGAAACTAAGTGATAGTGATAGTGGTGTCACCCAAGCGTGTTTCTGTTTGGAGATAAGGATTGCGTCATCGTGGGAATTCCCCCACACTTCTGTTTTCTTCAACCACGGTACCGGCAGGGAAAGTCTCGGGAAATCCCTACAAAAAATCCTGCTTTCGTTTTTGTCAGGCTACTTAAGTACATTTATAAATATCACAAAATTACACAAAAAACATTGTTTTGAGGCGCTGAAGTATTAACAAACATTACAGAAGAAGTGCGTAGTTAAGTAGTTTGAAAAAGATTTAGATATTTACAAACAACCGCGCAGAGATCTGAAAGACCTATTATTGGCTTCTGGGATGTAATATAGGTTTACGTCGCAAAAGTCACAACAGTGACAGAACATTAACCATAATAAAGTAGTTTACTTTAAACCAATATAGCACGTGTACTCGTGAACTACTGCCGCCGGCGTGTTCGATGTTTATCTAACTCCTCTTTGTTTTTATTTTTATTTATTTTTTCACAGGGATGTCAAACATGCATGACATCGACCGGCATTAAGAATCACTGCTTGAAACTAAAATTATACTCACTTAGAGTAATTAGGATGCCATGTTCCGTGTTAAGTTGGACTCCCATGTTTTCTACGAAGGACCGCGCGCTTTGGTCGTGCCTGTTACCAAAAAAAGAGAAGTGTTACGTGATGACGTGTTGCGTGATTACGTAGTCGACGCAGTTGAAACGTCATCTATTTATTTATTTATTTTATTTACTTACTTACTTACTTACTTACTTACTTACTTACTTACTTACTTACTTACTTACTTACTTACTTACTTACTTACTTGTTTGTTTGTTTGTTTAATAATGGATATACTTACAATGTTTACGTACTGCCGATGTAACCATTGAATAATGTATGCTGTGGATACATTATTCAACGATCCATCATTGCGGTGTTTATGTACAATATACAATAATCATGTCGTGGAGAAATGAACATTAATAAACTCAGGCACCGGTTCAGTTGTAGCATGCCTGATTATAAAATATTTTACAATCGTGTCTATAATAATTACTTTTTAAAAAAAAAAAAACAAATAACACACGCTGAGTGTTTTTTAGGCGTTAATAAAGTCCTTCCTTAAAAACAATGTCTTTGTGATAATGCTATCATTGAGGTGATGTGATAGTTTAGGAGTTTAGAGGAAATTCAGTAATTTTCTCGTAATTTCCTCGGTTGGCCAGTTTTCCTCGGTTGTTTTCGATTTTTGCCGCTTCAGATTGCCTATGACAGCTGTGGGCGTGGAGCCGTGGGCGTGTCGCTTCCTTTGTGTAAATATCAGAGCTTCTGTGTTTCGCTTCCACTGAGTTTCACTGTCTCGTCGTGCCTGTAGTCTCTGTTCCGCGTCTTCCTCCATCAACATGATGACTGCTTATCTTCTGAGTCTGGATTTGCTGCTAACACTGAGTAAGTGTCTTTAAAAACATGTGTGATTTTGTCATTTTAACTTTGATTAAATCTACCAGCTGTGTTTTTGTCTTTTATACTGAAAGAAACATCCTAAAGTAAAACGCAATGTCTTCTGGTGCCTATCAGGTGTGTATCTGACAGCGGGCAGGACTATCAGTGAGGAGATACGAGTGGTTGAAGCATCTTCAGGAGGGAGTGTCACTCTTCCCTGCACAGCTAAGAACAAGCCCAATGTCCAGTACACTGCAGTGAGCTGGTACAAGGTAAAGACTGTGCTTATTTGTAGTTTATACTGTAACTTTCTCTTTGACAACCTTCCAAAGCCCATGTTTTACATGTTATTAGTAACAAAAACAAGATTTACTAGCAGTGGCTGAGGTAGTGTCTGGCAAAACTGAGAGAACTGAAATAATCTATACAAATTTCAGCACCTTGAACCTGCTTTTGTAATCTTTTTGTTTTAGACAGATTAGTAATAACAGCTGTGACAGCTAGAGTAGAAGCTTTATGTACTTAATCTGATGTTCATAAACAGCCACAACCTGTCACTGATCATAATAGAGTTCTTAACCTTCACATTTCTTATTTGTGTCACAGCTTTACAAGCAATTCAATGTAATTTGATCCTTAATTAAGAGTAGTATGTCATCTTAGTTTCTCTGTTTCCTTTCATGAAATGCCAATGTACTATTTGAAGCAACAGAAAGAAAGATATATTTTTAAAAAATGAAGACATGGTGATAAGTTGTAGAAATGGTCTCTAAAATATATCAATACTGATGTCAGACTATCTGTATTTGGTGTTAACTGACTGTCAAGTGTCATATCTTAGTTCTGACACATAACTTTGGTATCTGTGATGTTTTATAGCAGAGAGGGAACCAGCCATTTCATCGCCAGGGTCTTTTGAGGAGAGACCTCCCTGGCGGCACAGCAATCCCGTACTTAGGTGCAGACAGGGAGATGGTGCTGTTGAATGAATCCCATGACATCGTCCTTTCCCACGTGATGTGCAACGACAGCGGCCCGTACCTGTGTGACCTGGCAGCACCCGTGGGAGAGCAGAACCGGGATGGGGAGGTTTTTCTCAGGGTGACAGGTAAAATGTTTTCCTCTGTAGGTCAGTTGGTTCTGTGTTGAGCTTCCAGATCAGATTCCCAAATTTCCTGGGATACATCCTCTTGGGATCATGAATGCTAATTCAAGATATCACAAAAGTCCATCCAACAGCTGTGTAGTGTGAGCTTTTTGTCAAACCTGCTCAATGCATCATAAATCGATGTTACTGTACCTTTCTTTCTTTTATCTGCATTTTCAAGGTTAAATGTACTTTATTTTAAGGGCCAAATGTACTTAATTTGAAAAACCTGACAAGTTTTGAAAATGCTGTGGGAATTAGTGTCACACCACAGTAAAAATAGTCATTTTCTCTTAAACAGAAAAGGTGTTCAAAGTATCTGGTTTAAGGGGGTGTGGTTTGCATCTTAACTGAACCATCCAATTCTGTGGTACCTGTCTAAAAAGATATTTCAAAATGAGCTCTTATTATTATATAAACCAAGATGTACATAGATATCATGTGTGGCTCTGAAGCAAGGCTTAGAGTTGTTGTGGTGCATCCATTGAAGCAAAGCACAGATTTAAAACTAAACTACAAAACAAAACATGAGCAACTGCAAAAACAGCTTTTGTAATCAGTAAGTGACTCCACAATCAGTGGTGAACTGTGTTGCACACAATTAAGTAAAATAAATCACTTTTTCTCTATAAGCATCTCTCATATGCAACATAGTGATGCACAAAGAGTATTCTGTTATACTCTTGTTTTGCTCTGGTAAAGGCATGAAGAACAACCCTTGCTAAATATTATTGTTGTCAAACATTGTGCAGCCTCTGCTTGTTATACAAATAATCCAGGTTTGCACTTGAGTAAATTTGATTTCTGCTTCTTTTTTTTTTTTCCAGATTGTCCTATCGACTTCACACTTGTATCAAGGGACTTTGACAGCCCACCTGTATCAAGGGACTTTGACAGCACACCTGTATCAAGGGACTTTGAAGAAATTCACCCAGAGGAAAATCAGATGCGGGACAACTTGGTTATATTTGCCTCGGCGATGCTGATGGTAGCATTTTTCATGTCCTTAATTGGCTATGTAAGTAAGAAAATATCCCTTTGCACATAGTTCTGCAGGTTTTTAAATATACTTTTATGTAACACTGGTCTCTCTTACTAATAATTTTGGTTTTCTTTATACATGACAATAATGAAAAAGAATTACAGTTTTTGTTGTTTTGAGCACATGTAGAACTGTACTGTTAGCTTATTCCTAATCTAAATTTTCCGTTTCCACACTACAGTGCTGTGTGAAGAGTGCTTTCAGAGAGAAAAGCCAGAAGCTCCCAGTGAAAGAAATCTTATTGGATGCCCCAGTCAAACCACTTGAAAAGAAGGATCTACAGTTGATCTACACCTTGGGGCCAAAAACATCGACTTTGAAGCATGTCTTTGTTTGAGCACAGTCGAGGATGACAGAGAAAGGTGTCCTCCTCCTTAAGACAGACTACAGATTTGATTCAAGATGAGTGGATCTGAAGAGCGCGCCTTAGGAGATCAGGCGGTCTCCTGCAGACAGATCGCCACGTTAAGGTGCTTCTGGGTGGAGATCATCTCGAGAAAGCTCACGAGCTTGATGTGCAACAGCTTGCTGCTGCTGAGGCTATGCGTTACTGTAATAGTATGAAGAAAATTTATACAAACACTGGATATCAACATTTTTCATTGAAAGTGTTAAAATCATGTCTGTTATTTATGTGACTGAAGCCAACTTTGCCGAGCTATTGCTGTGAAACTGATCTGACCATGTTGCAGGGATCTCATAGCATTTTATTTTAACTTTCATTCAGATCGGAAAGTTCTTAAAGTAGCTGAATAAAGTGCTGAATGTTAAGCTTTTGTTTTTTGTTTGTAAAACAGAACTGTTAACAATGAGAGGGGATAAAACTGAATTTATTTACTTTCACATGCCATACATTGCTGGAGCTAAAGAAAGGTGTCGTTAAAACCACTATTAAAAGCATTACCTGAGCCTTAAAGTCTAGAAGTCCTGCTTTTGCTGAGCTTTTAGCCTGGTTTTGTGTCCTAATGTTGTATATGTATTCTCTGATTGAGACTTTGTTTTGATCTGATGATCTAGCAAACGTCAGGGTGGAAAGCTAACTTTATTTTATCTTTTTGAAATGAGGCTTGTCTTTCTTTGCATTTGTAATTTATTCTAAAGGACTTGTTGAGAAGGACGTATATAACCTGTAAGACATGTGGGTTGAAAATGAACCCAGTTGCCCTTTCAAATGAGGAACTGAACAATGAGATTTTCAAACGCCTCTGCCCTGTGGGAATTTTTTACTTTATTTTTGACTGGGGAAAGTTATGGGTTTGGTTTCTAAAGTCTCAGACCTTTTCCATAAAGTCTTATTTTGTCAGGGAAATGTAAGTTAGATGTTATGTTTCATGTTTTCATGTTTTTAAACCTACGTGAAGTGTCGTGTTTTATGTGCACATGAGTTTATCGAGATTTTATTTTGAAAATTTCTAGCAAAAAAAGTCCATAATTTTGTGTTTCCTTTCTGTCATAAATAAATATGACTTTTCTTGTTATATGACAACATATTTGTGTGACTGCATCATATTAAAACAACAGCAACTAAAAAGAGCATGGAAAGCGGCTTCTCTGGCTTTCTTGTGATTAAAGTTGTTTGCTTGTATGTAGTGCCACCCAGAGGTAAATCAAATACAAACGTGTCCAGATAGAAAGAAATGAGGACAGAGAGAAAAGGTAAAGAGTGACATTTTAAATCCAAAATCTTATATTTATGTCTACATTTGTTCTTGGGACCACTGAGTCGAAAGTTGGGATATATTTATACATGGAGGACATGCAAATAAAGCGTTAAAACCCACTTCTTTAACTGTAACTGATGAACATGGGAATGTTTTGACAGCTTCATTGTGTGGTTCTGTTAGTCCTCTAACAGTTACAAATTTAATTTTATTGGATAAATAGGAGTTGTTTCTACTACAGGGGAATGAAGTTGATGTGCCATACAGGGATGCTGTCGTGAAGAGTCATACAAACTAGGCTAAGGACAGAAGTGAGCATTTGTGAGTAGCAGTATGATTTCATGCTGAGAAAGACTACTACAGATGCAGTATTTGCGTTGAAGATGTTGGTGAAGAAGAAGAGGAAAAGTCAGAGGGAGCTTCATTGTGTCTTTGTAGATCTAAAAAAAAAGCTTGTGACAGGATCCCTAGAGAGGAACTGTGGTTCTGTATGAGGAAATCTGGAGTGGTAGAGAAGTCTGTTGGAGTGGTGCAGAACATGTATGAGAGCTGTAAGACGGTGGTGAGGTGGGCTGTAGGTGTGACAGAGGGGTGCAAGGTGGAGGTGGGACTGCACCAAAGATCAGCCATGAGCCCTTTCTTGTTTGCCATGGTGATGGACAGATTGACAGATGAGGGGAGACAGGAATCTTCATGGACAATGATGTTTGCAGATGACATTGTGATCTGTAGTGAGAGCAGGGAGGAGGTGGAGGGAATTTGGAGAGGTGGAGGTATGGCCTGGAAAGAAGAATGAAGGTTAGCTGCAGTAAAACAGAGTACATATGTGTCAATGAGAGGGATGCAGGTGGAACAGTGAGGTTACAGGGAGAGGAGATAAAGAAAGTAAGGGATTTTAGGGTAAACAGTCCAGAGCAAAGGAGAGTGTGGAGAAGAGGTGAAGAAACATGTGCTAGCAGGTTGGAACAGGTGGAGAAAAGTGCCAAGAGTGATATGTGACAAAAGCGTGTCAGCAAGAGTGAATGAAAAAGTGTACAAGACAGTGGTCAGACCAGAGATGATGTCTGTCTCGAGACAGTGGCACTGAGGAAGAGACAGGAGGCAGAGCTGGAGGAAGCAGAAATGAAAATGTTGAGGTTCTCTTTAGGAGTAACAAGGATGGAAAGGATCAGGAACGAGTACATCAGAGGGATGTGCATGTGGTTTGAACATGTGCAGAGGAGGGTTAGTGGGAAAATGATGTTAAGGTTGGAACTGCCAGGCAGGAGGGTTAGAGGAAGACCAAAGAGGATGTTTATGGATGTAGTGAAGGAGGACATGAGGGTGGTTGGTGTGAGAAAAGAGGATGTAGATGATAGGGTTAGATGGAGACAGGTGACTAGTTGTAGCAATTCCTGAAGGAAGCAGCTGAAAGGAAAAGAAGAAGAAATAGTAGTGTTACTTCTAAGGTTTTTGTCAATTTTGTGTCCATCTGTTTGATTGGTGGTTTTATCTTCCAGGACAACTTGGATTGGTTACAATAATCAGTTGATGTAAAGATGATTTAAAATATAAGGTGCGTTTTTAAACAGCAAGTAAACTTTTGCTGCTATACGGGACCAGCTCAACAGTAGAATAAAATTAAAAAGAGATGTGTAAGTGCAACTCTTCCTGTTTATTATGCAAAAAAAATTCCTTTCCTGTTTTATTTGGTTGCAATTCCACAGGTGCTTTAAAAAATTGATATTGCATGAGGCATTAACTGAACAACAAACCCCGTGAAAGGATGCTGGGAATGAATCCGAACCTTGTCTGGAATCTTTTACATGTCTTCGTACTAAGGCCAGTATGATCACGTGATTTTTTTCTACGCTTTCTGTGAAAAACAAAAACAAAAAACAAAAAACAAAAAAAAAAGACAAAGGAAGAAGGGAAAAAACCTAAAAAGATCAATATATTGACAAAACTATCTACGTAAGTGTCCTGAACATAGCTGAGCCGGCAAAAATCTGTCACATCGTTGCTAAGCAACGTTTATAACGTTTCTTTCGGGGCTCCGCGTCTCATCAGTTGATTTTTTTTAAACATAATTGTTTATATTCATATTTTTATTTTGCGCGCAAACAAGCCTGTGGCAATTCTTCTTTATTTGTTCGTATGGCGTCATTATTTAGCTTCGTTTAAAAGAAAACAAAAAACTGTTATGATGTTCTTTGACGTCACTCTCCAAGCTGTGACGCACTTCAGAGGTCAATGCCACATATGTAATTATCACGTGACTTTTGCTCATTCGTGATAGATTTACGAGACAATTTGTGTTTTATCTCATAAAAGCCGTGGATTCTCAGAAATGGAAATACAAAACAGCAACCCTCAAGAAAACTTCATTTTTAATGTGAAGTGCAGGGATGTTCTCTCCGGGATGTCCCGCAATTACCACATCGAAACGTTCCTGGGTCAAGGGGGTTTTGGCAAAGTGGCCAAGTGCAGAATATCGAAAACAAAAGAATATGTTGCAGTGAAAGTGCTGACAAAAAATAATTTAGAAGAAGGAAGACTTGAAGCACAAACAATGGAAAAAATCCGAAAACTTGACCCTGAAAAAAACAACATGGTCATTATGACTGAACACTTTATACACGAGCAACATTTTTGTCTGGTTTATGAACTCTTGGACGTGAGTTTATTTGATTTCATGGAAGCGAGGAACTTCCAACCTCTTGAGCTCAGTGCAATTCGAGTGGTCGGTCAGCAAATACTCGTGGCTCTCAGAGCAATGAGGAGCATCCATCTGGTTCACGGAGATATTAAACCAGAAAACATAATGCTGGTAAAGCATCTGTCCCAGCCCTTCAAAGTAAAATTGATAGATTTTGGTCTTGCCACTGCAGCATCTGATTTGTGGATCCAAGGCGTCCTTCAAAATCTTCCATACAGGCCTCCAGAGGTCCTGTTGCACCTCCCCACACTGGATGAAGCCGTAGACATGTGGTCTTTTGCTGGTGTTCTTGCATTTTTGTACCTTGGTGATGACCTATATCCAAATGAATGTGAATACGAGGCCATGAGGATGATTTGTGAGTTGAATGGTGAGCCCAGTAATGATTTCCTGGATGCTGCATTCGATTCTGATAGCTTTTTTGATCTGGTACAGGAGGTTCCTGAGCCGATGTGGTACCTGAAATCACCAGAACAATACACACAGGAGACACAAGAGAAGATTGTGGAACATTGCAGTGATTCTTGTAAATTTGGCTCATTGGATGACTTGATGTTGAAGCAGCCGAGAAAAAAAGACCCCATTGTTCATCAAGACACACTGGCATTTATCAGCCTGCTCAAGCGGATGTTAGCTGTGAATCCACAAGACCGCATCACCCCAAGCGAAGCTCTCAATTGTGATTTTCTCTCTTTGAAACACTTTCCTGTTGCCTGTGATGACTCTTATGTGCTCTCTGCAAAGCGAATGATGATGGTGTGCTACAATGAAGGGGAAACGTCAGTTCCTGTTGAGTTTAGAGAGAAAAATGGTAGTTTTCTTGGAAGCTGCGACAGCAATCTGAAATTAACAACAGTATCCCATTGGAGCAATGAAACCACCAACGTCAAGATTGACAGAATCCCTATAAACAGTAAAGAAGAAAACATTAAAGCTCCCGATATGTTTAAAAAACTTAGGCACAAAACATTTGTGGCCGGCAACTGTAAAGAAGAAGTCAAACCTGTACAAAGATCTGTGACAAAATCTGTCAAAAATAGAACATGTGATGCCACCACCATTAAAAAGGCAGTAAAACTTTTACCACGAGCTGGGGCAAAAAAACAGCGGGGCACCTCAAAAATCTTCCTTTTCAATAACAGAAAATGTAACGGAAATTCCACTAAAGAGGAAATATCTCCACCAATAACAGGAGCAAAATCCCAACAGAGCATCTCTAAAATCACGGTTTTCAGAAATACAGAATGTGTGGAAGACTTCACTGAAGAGAAAATATTATCTGTACCAGTAACTGGGACAGAGGACAGACAGGAGGACTCGGCAATCCAGCTCACTGAAAACATCAGTGGTGCTGAACTTAAACCTGTCAACAAATTTTTTAAAAGGATTCACAAATTCTTCCCTCGGTTGTTCAAACCACTTCATAAACACCACAAGAGTAATGACGATAAATGAATATAGGTTAAAGGTAAATAAAGAAATTAAACGTTATTTGTACCACAATGCTAGAAAATAACTTGCTTTTTTTTCTAACATTTTTCAATTTGCAACACATAACTTTCACTCTAAAGATTAAAAAGTGAGGCCAGTATACGTTGGTCTGGTCGTCAGCCTTTCCACCTTATCGAAGGAAGATTCCCGGCCTGAATTCAGGCCCGGAGTCTTCCTGCATCTTCGTGGGTTATCTCCGGGCGCCCCGGCTTCCTCCAACTCGCCAAAACGATTATTTGGTGATTCTCAATTAGTCAGTGTAAAATATTTTTTAAAAAGTCAGAACTGCATCATATTTTGTTCCCAAAAACAGCAGATTAAAACAATTAAAAAAGTAGATATAGAAGTAAGAAAAGTGACTTATTCCCATAAGCCAACATGTTTTCACTGAAGCCTGTGAGTCAAATATCCCATCACATAATCCGCCTCCTCTTAGACCCACCACCTTATCGTGGTGGATGGGTTTCCATGTTCCAGTGATCCCAGGAGCCTTTTCCCTACAAACTTTCCTTTTTTGTTGTGCATTTTTCTTTTAAACATCGTTTCACAAACATGATACCTTTAATGATTCATCTAGACCTGAGGGGCAGCATTAAACCAGTTTTGGACTGAAGGTCCATGTACCTCTACCCCAGTTAATTGTTTTTAGCTGGTGGGTCCCAATCCTAAAAGGGTGGAGTGTCCTCTCTGGGTTGGGGGTGAAATGTTGCCTCAAGTGGGAGAGTTTAAGTATCTTGGAGTCTTGGGGCTAGATGGAGCCTGTGGTTTAAAAGAGGATTGGTATACCACTTGTAGTGATGTAGGGTATTGACTAATGTTAAGGTGAAGAGAGAGAGCTGATCCAAAAAATAAACATCTCTATTTACCAGTCCAACCATGTTTCTATCTTCAACTGGACAACTGATGAGCAGCAGTATCTTCTTTTCTAAAATCAGTGCTGATGTCTTTCCTTCTCAGCATTGTGTAAACCCAAACTGAGGTTTTAATGTCACCATTAATACATTTTGCTTTAGCTTTGATTAGACAATGAAATCAAGGTTTTTCTGAAAAATCCTCATATATTTTAATTAATTTACTACTTAAGCCTTTCAGATCTTACCTCCATCCAACCTCCAACAAGGAGGATGGATGAGATGCTGAATGTCTCAGGTAAAAGTTGTGAATAGGGCTTTTCACAATGCCAGACCCAGGGTGGGAAACTCCATTAAAATATGCATTTAATTAACTTTTAGGAGCTGTAAATTTTCCACACTGAACATAAAGATTTTTCTCTGACCTGCTTGTCTGTTCTGGACCAGGGAATCTGTACTTATAAATCAAAGATAATGTCAATTTATATATTTACCAAAACAAAATCAAAGAAAAACTGCTATCATACCAAAATATTGCAAGAGGACTTTAAGCAGCTAGAAATGGCGTACCTCAGGGCTGTGTGCTGAGCCCGTTCCTCTTCTCCCTCTTCACCCATTACTGTAGGCCTACGTATGGATCCAACTCCATCATTAAATTTACTTATGACACCATGGTGATCGGGCTCTTGCAACCGACATTGGTCCTGGCGACCTCCTGTACTGGGGCAGGTACCCAACTTGAGCATTGACGCCAACCCAGAACTAACAAAAGTTGCAGTTCCTCGAGTGGCTGCTGGAGGCTAGATTCAAAAATGAGTCAATCTCCATTGACCTCTATGTTGAAATATCAAAGTTTATAGTAGAAATACACATTCTTACAGCCTGGTTCAAAACTGCTGTTTTCGTCTCCCATGACAACTCTGAGGTAGTGACTTTTTTGTGAATTCAAATTCATGTAACTATAATATATATACGCGTGTTACTGCGTTAAAGGTGCGTGATAGTCAGGCCTAATGTGGAGCTACACGCTCTCAAAATTTAATTATTGTACTTATATTGCTTTCAACTTGCTTAAGCTATAGTTTTTGTCTTGGTGGCAAGGAAACAAAACCTTCATCTTTGAAAGTCATTTGAATGCAGCACGACGTTTTTCGACTTTCCTTAGTGAAAATTTAACATGTTTTCGGGTACTAACACTCCACAGGTTATGTGTATTGAAATAATATCATGTGACCTGTAACTTGTACAGTTGTCGTGGCCGAGTGGTTAAGGCGATGGACTAGAAATCCATTGGGGTCTCCCCGCGCAGGTTCGAATCCTGCCGACAACGTAAAATTTTTTAGTATCTCTACAGAAGCATTGATCGCTATCTAATAAAGCCATTTACAATGCTACTATCACAGTGGTATTTTAAGATACATTGATAAAACACTAACACGTACGCCAGGCTCTGTAAAAGAGAAATAGTCAATTTCCTTTTTAACTTTCAAAATAAAATCCACATTAAGTCACTGAAAAATACAAGCGCGTCAATGAAACTGTTGCTAGGTGCTTTATTATGCATACCGCAGGTCTGTAATATTCTGCAGTTAATCTTTTTAAGAGATTTTAGGACTTGTTCTGTGTCAGTTTCATTGTGATACAAACACAAAAATCGAATAGGGAGAAGTGAACAAAATAAAATACACTAATCTGAAATATTAAATTAGTCTTTTGCAGTC
>JAOWBL010003416.1:0-12337 GCA_028564865.1 Zenarchopterus dispar | reverse complement strand
CCGCACACTCGACCAATCCCGACTGAGCACCTGCACACTAAAATTAACAAGTTATCAAATCCACAACAGACATCAGTTGTAACACTTGTCAAAATGAACATAAAAATCATTTAGCTCATTGAGGAAGGACCCATTCATGATAGTTTGTGGAGTTGCTGGGCTTGTAATCGGCAATGACTTGAATGCCCTCCCACATGCGTCAGGGGTCAGAATTAACCAAGTGTTCCTCCACCTTCACCTTGTGTTCATGCTTGGCCTTCTTGATGCCTTTCTTCAGATCCGCTCTTGATGTACTGTAGGCTTGTGCATCACCTGATCTGAAAGATTTGTTACGTGCTTTCAGCAGAAGCTGCACTTCCTTGTTCATCCAAGTCTTGTGATTGGGGTATGTGGTGATCTGTCTCTCTGTGGTAACACTGTTAATTGTGTTGTTGATGTGCTCCAGAACAGAGTAAGTGTAGCAGTCAATGTCTGTATGAGAGCCACAGGTGGGCCGAGAGGCAAACATACTCTAATCTGTATCTTTAAACCTGTCCTGGAGTACAGAGTCTACCCCTGCTGACCATACCTTGATGGTTTTCACAGATGGCTTCACACGGTTGATCAGGGGTGTGTACTTGGGGGTGAGAAACAAAGAGAGGTGATCAGACTGTCCAAGGTGGGGACGGGGGGTGGCCATGTAAGCTCCAGTGATGTTGGTATAGACATGGTCCAAGAGTTTGTCCCCTCTGGTGTTGCAGGAGATGTGTTGAAGGAATTTGGGAAGCACAGTCTTGAGGTTTGCATAGTTAAAGTCACCCACTGCAATGAATGCAGCCTCTGGGTGAGCAGTTTGTTGTTTGCTAATGGCTGCGTGGAGTTCAGTCATTGCAAGCTTACCATTAGCATCTGGAGGTATATATGCAGCTATTATCACTGTAGAAGTAAACTCACTTGGCAGACAGAGAGGTCTACACTTAACCATGAGAAATTCAAGGTTAGCTGAGCAGTGACTTCTGACAATTATAGAGTTTGCACACCAAGCCTTGTTGCCATAAATGCACAGTCCTCTGCCCTTTGTCTTACCAGAGTCGTTTGCTACTCTGTCTGCCCGGAACGTGTTGTGTCCAGCTAGCTCAATAGCATTGTCAGGTATTCCATTATGTAGCCATGTTTCCATGAATAACATGATGTTATAATCCATAAATTTCCTGTTGCTGATAATCCGAAGTCATAGCTCATCCATTTTGTTCACAAAGGACCTCACATTAGCAACGAAGATGCTGGGTAAAGAAAGCCAGTCTAGTAATAAGAACAAGTGCAGAGGCCAGAAAAACAGAAATAAATAGACATTTGTGCTCAGGTTCTTTGTCATCTCTCAATGGAGAACCAGTTTCTCAAAAACCAGTGTTCCACAGTGTTGTTATTTAAATCATTTACCTGGTTATTATTGACTGTTGTTCTAGGCAGTGACATGTGGAAAACACACCCCCATTTCTTATGAGACAGTAAAATTTACTTTAGCATCTTTCTCTTGCTGTATAAACGTTCATTCATTTTAATTAACTTGTGTGACTCTTCCTTGTCCTATGATGCTTTGAAGCAGAGGATGTTTGCAACTAGTCCTGTCTCTGAGGCCTTTTTGGTGAAGCTTAGTGGGGTGATCAGGCATCCTCAGGAGGATCCAGAGATGCTGTGGGTGATGGGTCCAGTATTGGCTGTTATCATCATCATCATCGTTGTCATTGCCATTTTACTCTTCAAGAGGTGAGTCTCAGACTAAAACTGAAACACTGTTCTAATGGATACTTTTTGTTTTAGGCATAAATCACCTCATAGATTCACCTGGAAATACACAAATAGGACCAGCTCATACTGTCAAAACAGTTCTCACTCTTTCAGGGTTTGAATCCAACTGCATGGGATTTCTGAGATGCTTTAAATTGTGCTATATTACCTTAATTGAACTGATTTGTAATGTTGATCTCCAAGGAACAGATCCTCTTAGAAACTGTTCCATTAACAAAAAAAAGCTGTTACTACTCACCTTTCTGTGTTCCTCATCCTTCATTCAGTATAGTAATCAGGTTTTGAGGGTATTATGACATCACAGACCCAGGTCAGAGTAGAAGCCAGCTCCCCATCCTTATCTTCACTCAACTTCACATCATGTTGCGTTTGCTGAACCTCCATAGTGGGTTATCCAAAACTGCAGAATGGAGTGAGTAGAGGGTGGAGTAGAGCTGGAATGGTAACCCCACCCCTTTTAACCAGGTCCTTTGAATGCAAATTCACAAAAAAGTGTGACCACAGCTCAAACTGCAAGTAAACAAATCAACTTTCTGTGATAAACTAAGTTAGATAACTTCATTTTCAGTCTGACAATGTAGCAATCCTGCTGAAAACAATTCCAGTTATAACGGAATAATTTTCTCTCCATTTCAATGATCGCTGTCCGTCTCCTTAATATGGATACAGCAAACAAGAAAGGTGAGAGCATCTGTCCTCTGACATCCACTGACTCACTGAACATGTTAACATGTTAACACTGCTGATCCTGCTCTGTTGAGAAAGACTAAGATCAATCTAGTAAAGAACTGTCTCATCAATCTCCATCTTACTAACAGTAAAGTGACAGTTCTCTGAGTGTGTTTGATGATGTAATATTTACAGAAATTCTTCTCCAGGTACTGCTGTGTGCATGTTATAATAAACCGCCATGTAAAACTTCATAAAGGGCAGGTTTTAGTTGTATAGTACGTTTATATAAAGAAAATTTCCAAATAAAAGTCTTTTAGTTAAAATGAAACATTGAATTATTGAGATCTACTGTTATTTTTACATTATTCACAATTTAATATAAAGAGTTAAATAATTAAACAAAAATTTTTTTTTAGGATACCTTAACTTACAGTGTTTAGTTGGATATTCAAGAAGAGTCAATAAATAAGTTTCACCTCTTCCCAATCTCTTTTACTAAACTTATGTATGTAGTGTTAATATATATAGTGTTTATATGTCATTAAGTTTAGTTTATTTGTTGTTTGTCATATAATGTTTATACAGTCTATTATATGCTTGGAATAAATTATCACCATCACTAACTTAGGACTCATCCTTCTGCTGTAGTTTTGAAAACTCCAAGACTTGTAAATTTGAGGCACTGTGAATTTTTCTCATTTGGTTACCTGTTTATTCTATTTCATCTTCTGCTGTTGCTCCTTTCTTTTAGGAAACAAAACTCTCCAGCCAAGAATGAGGATGTGGCAGGGATGAAAGACTCAGTGATAGCTCACATCGCAGATCCAGTGAAAATGAGGAGAATAAATTACCAAACACAAGGCAAAGATATACATGCACACACAAACATACACACACACTGTGTCAGCAAGGGCATTCGATGTAAAGCCAACACCAAATAATCAATGATGCAAGTCACAAATCTGATTTCCATACTGGATCGGTTGAGGCCTGAATTGACAATGGCCTCCTTGCAAGAGAAGAGGGTAATCTTTCCTACACTTTTTTGGTTTCAAAATTCTCCAATTGCAAATAGAGCAAACCAGGAGGTGTACCCTCTTCTCTCTCAGGCATGTCTTTTTAATGTGGTTTAGATGTTCCACAAGAGATAAAATCTTGAACCAATGAAAAAAAAACTATCTCTAAAATGATCTTTACCAAGGATACTGATAGGATCATTCATACACGAGACATCTTATTACTGTATAAGTAGAGTTTTCAGTGGCATTTGTAAATATAGCCCTATGGTAAGGGTTTGTTTCCACAGTCATCCCTTTTTCATGTGGCTATTTCAGCTGCTGATGAAGATCTATTCTTGATCTTTAGTCTTAAGGTCTGAACCTCACTAGTGTCCCAATTATGGTTTGCATCTGTGCCATTTCTGCATTAAAATATCAGATTCCCTGAATAAATTGATGATAATAATCACAGACAAAAGGAAACAAGAAGACAAAAGTCTAATCTTCCCTTGACGGACACTATTTTTAAGGAATCGACTAATTTTCTCCTGGATTTGTTGACCATTTCTGTCCTTGAATGAACCATCATTTCTGCTGCTTTTGAATTAAATTGCCACTAAAATATACTGTTTGTTTGCATGTTTTAAACCACAAGTTTTTTAAAACTCTTACTACTTGTCCTCACTTTAACTTGTCTCCTCAGGGATGAAAGAACATATTCCCATAGCTATTTTCGACCTGGAGGAGCACATGGAGCAGCTGAAGTCCAGTGATAATGTGAACTTCTCACAGGAATATGAGGTAAACCTTTATGGTCATCTAAACATCTAAATACACTCTCGTAGCCAGTTTCAAAGTTTTGAAAAAGTGTAGAGGTAATTGGATTATGTTTATCACAGTTATCTTTATATATTTAAGAATTTTTGTCCCTTTTGGTCAGAAAATTGAATTGTATTTTAGTCGTAGAATTTTAGTAATCATCATTGTGGTTTCATGAAGGAATAAGCTGCACAATGCAAAAGCTAAAAACTAAAAATAAGGCAACTATCCATATGTTAGTGAATGCATTGCCCCCTTCAGTATTTTCTCTAATCACTGTGCTTTTTTTCTTTTTCTTTTGTATTTCTTTGTCAATTTGTTTGTTGATATGCTTCTTTTAAACGAATCATTTAATGGATGCCTTTAATGTCATTATATTTGCAAGTACAGTAAAATATGGCATACTGCTCCAGTATGGTGAATAAATACATTAAAAGACCATTATAAATAAATATAGCACCAGTTTTGTGAAGTGGACTGGATAAACAAAAGTTTTGCTGAGTCATTTGTACAGAAGGAAGGAGACTGAATCTGGATTTAATTGACCCGAGACATTAACAGTTCAGGCAGATGTTGACCAGGGAGAGCACAGTATTGGCTCTGTAGAGACTGCAACTGTTTGCATTGTCTGAAATGGGTAGGGATTATAGCTCGGTATATTTTATTTCTGTAATTTCTGCAGTTGAAGATTTCACTCAGGTTAATCTTCCTGAGCATCTTCAGGAAATGCAAGGTATTTTGGGCTTTTTCCACACTCCTGAGATGTTTGTGGATCAGGAGTGTCATGTCATGTTGATCTTACCATTGTGCTGCTCATGGTGGCAGTGATAGGACCCACTGCAGTTTGCTTGTCGTTGTGGGGTTGGAGTTGAAGACGCCATTATACACCTGCATCAACAAACCCACAGTCTTCTGGACAAAGCAGCAATACTGTGAGGATCATGTTTTTTGATTTTTCCAGTTCATTTAACACCATCCAGCCTGCATTACTACATGAGAAACTCCAGAAGACACAGGTGGATGCCTCCACAATTACCTGGATTACTGACTACCTGACAAACAGACCACAGTTTGTGAGGCTGAATGGTTGTGTGTCTGACCAGATGGTCACCATCACAGGAGCTTCAGGGGGTACTGTACTCTCACAATTCCTCTTCACGCTGTACACCTCAGACTTCCAGTGCAAGTCGGAGTCCTATCATCTGCAGAAATACTCAGATTACTCTGTAGTTGTCGGGTGTATCAGTGGTGGACAAGAGACTGAGTACAGAAAACTGGTGGACCATTTTGTGGCATGCTGTAGGACCAGTTATCACATCTTGAATATAAACAAAGCAAAAGAGATGGTTGTGGATTTTAGGACTAAGTCAAATAGTTTTTCCATCATGGCAGAAGAAGTGGAGGAGTAAAAATACCTTTGTGTTCACCTGGACAGAAGACTGGAGTGGAGAACAGTGATAATGAGAAAGGACAGAGAAGACTTTCCTTCTTAAGGGAGCTTAGGTCCTTCAGTGTTTGCAGCAAGGTGTTGAATATCTTCTAAAAGTCAGCCATGGAGAGTTCAAACACATCTGCAGTCATTTGTTGAGGTGCAACACCAAAGCCATTGACTTGAAAATACTGAACAAACTGATAAAGAAAGCTGGTTGTGTTCTGGTTCAGAAAACCATAATGAACTAAATGCTGTCATATAAACAAAAAGAAAGCAATTGTCTCATGATAAAATTTTAAAAGACATGATGATGGAGGCATCTGATAAACTTCACCTATGTCTTACTTAAACTGGCCAGTAATTGGTCCTCAGTAATGCAACTGCTGTAAATATAATATTTGTGTATTAAAACATGTTTCTCTTCTCTTCTCCAAGCACGGACTGCCTCATAAACACAACTGTTATAAACATTAACCTGCTCTCTCTCTCTTCTTTATACCCATGTTTTCCCGGCCTCTGGGTGTCAGTCAATTGATCCAGGACAGCAGTTCACCTGGGAACACTCCAACATGGAGGCCAACAGGCCAAAGAACCGCTATGCAAATGTTATTGCTTATGACCACTCCAGGGTCATCCTCACACCTGTAGACGGTGAGAAACACAGACTCAGATCATAGAAAAAAATCAGGGCAATTATTGACCTTAGAAGTAGAAAAGATGTCAAGAAATCAGATACAGACATGTAACTGGTGACACGTTGAGAGCTAAAGACTCTACTTAAGCTCACTAGAAACAATAAAAAGTTGTTGCAGAGCAGGGAGTTCTAACAAACAGATCTCTAAACAGCAAGACAGAAAGAAAATCAAACAGCACTATCAAAAGTGACACTGAGACTCTTGATGGAAGAATGATGTTGTGGAAACGAAGTATGTAATACCTCTGTATAAACATATTTTAACCACTAGGTAACTGCAATACCTAAAGAGGACTGAAATAATATAACACTCTAAAATAAAGATGTGGTATTATGGCTCGAAATAATGAATTATTTAATTATCTTTTGCATGCAAAAGGGTCAGAACACACATCTCAAGTTTCAGTGCAGAAGTGACACAGAGAGTCGTCAGTACAATAGTTTTACTGAGCAGAGCTGGTTGCTATTTAGACAAAGTTATATGCAGTTCTCAAAACAAGATCTTTGCAGCTATGTAGAACAGCTAAGCACAAACTGCACAGACACAACACTAGTCTGAACTGAGTGGACTCAATAAACTCACAGAGTGACTGATAATTTCCCATCACAATTATCTACTTTTTTGTCTGTAATTTTAAAAAAATTTGCATGCAACAACAATTGACACATACAGATTAATGAATGTCATATTGAGTAATGGACAACCAATGACCAACGTCAATACTGAATGGAATAACGAAACGGTTCAGACAGAAATGGATGATAACTTGCTAAACCATAGAGGAAAAGCATTTTGATATGTTTAGTGCTCACAAAATGCCCACAAGATGCAAGACAAGCAGGGAACCAAATACAGCATAGTTTACCTCTATGGCTACCATAGGACAAACATCAAGCTCCAAAAGTCAAGGAGCCAGTCAAAGACTTCATGGTACTGACTACACTTACTACAGGGTAAAACCCCAAGAGGGGAAAAAACCCAGAACCACTGACTACAAAACAAATAAAACAAAGAAGTACAACACATTACAATTCTGTTGATGTCAACTGGAGACAGTTGACATCAAGACTGAAGATCATCAGAACTCAAGAATGAAACAACACCACGATCATCTTATGAAAACAAGAAATCACACAGTAAAATAAAAAATGAAAATCACACCCAAAATATCAGATGTCCTTTAGTAAAACCTTAACACCCTTGAAGTACCGTATATACTTGCTGATAAATCGAGATTTTTTTCCAGAAAATCAGTCCCAAAAAGTGCATTTGACTTATGAGCAGGTCAGTCTAAGACATTAATTTTTCCCCGTGTTTAAAGTTGGTCGAAGTACATTAATACATTGACAATTTAACTTCTCTTGTGGTTGATAGCAACAAACAACTTTGATAATCAATAAACTAAAAAAAAATGTTGTTTTTGTTTTCTTACCCTTGTGTTTTGAAAAGAATTATCCGACAATCTATCCGCTAATTATCCGACACTGTAATTATATAAGGTATTCTTTTACAATTAGTCCCAGTGAACTTGTGATAAATTATACCTGAATATTGTGCCTCGATCACTGGTTTTTAAAATACGTAAACTTGCCATGGTTGATCATAAAATACTAAAGGAATAGCATTAGTTACGTTTATTAACAGAACCAGAAAAACACATTTGTGCACTCACAGATATTTAAAACTGGACTAACAATAACACCCAAAAATTGATGGCGTGCTGAGACACAGTATTGATCAATTGACACACTTATGACAGCAGACGACCGGAACCGTGTTTATTCGTCAGCGCATTAGATATAAACCTGCTTCACATGCTACTTCCTGTATAAACATACAATTAGAAGACAATGTACAGAATGACATCTCAGACGATAATTAGCCCAATAATTGCATAGTTTCACAACCACCATCGCAGAAAATGTAAGTTTCGTTGAATCTGGTTTAGTTCACTGAATTAATGCAAGTTGATATCTCTTCATGTCCAAAAAAATCACACTCGGCTTATGAGCAGGTCAAGGCAAAAAAACTTGATTTTGAACACCAAAAACCCCTCTCGACTTATGAGCGGGTCGACCTATGAGCAAGTATATACAGTAAGATTCTTCTGCTCCTGACACGTCTAAAAAGAACTGTTGCGTGTAATCAGGTGTTGCGAGCTCTGCTGCCTGTGCCAATTCTGACTTCAGTGTGATGAAGATTTGCTCAGTTTCAGTGTCCCAGCATAGGGGTGCTGTCAGATTTCTCATACCTCGCTCGTTGACTAGTTTTCTCAACGCCTGACTGTGACCCGTGTAATTAGAAATATAATTTCTGCTGAAATCTGTGAGACCCAAGAACGACATTTCCTTCACCGTGCGTGGCTTAGGGTGATGTAGAATGGTCTAGCGATGCGATGGTGATAAGCCTGAACCTGCTGCAGATAAGAACCGGCCAAGGAAAGTCACTTCTTTGTGCACCACCTGTAACTTTTTGCAGCTAACGTTAAAACCTTTTTGAGCGAGGTGTTGGAGTACTGAATGAGTAGCTTCCAGGCATGCCTCCGCCGATGGTGCAGCAATGAGAATATCATCAATGTATTGTACAACTGTGCTGCCTGGTGATAAAGGACAGCCTGTCCTTTACAACATGTCCTTCAAAACATGATTAAAAAGACCTGGCGATAACATGAACCCTTGTGGAACCCTTGTATAGCAGCATTGGCAACCATCAAACATAAAGGAGAAGATGTCTCGCATGTGTTCAGCAAGGGGCAGGCAAAAAAATGCATTGGCTAAGTCAATACGGGTGAACCATGATTGTTCTGGTGTCAAGTTCGCCAGAGCTGTGTAGGGGTTGGGTACGGGTAAAATGGCGGTGGTGGTAATGGTGTTGATTTGTTGTAAGTCATGAGCCATATGATATTTGCTTGTACCTGCTTTTTTGACTGGGCGGATGGGAGTGTTCTATGCCGACTGGAAAGTCTCTAAGACACCTGACTGCACTAGACACTCAACAGTATGTTTAATTCCCTCTGCTGCTACTGGTTTATGTGGAAACTGATTCTGCCAAATGGGTTCAGTGCAGGAAACCTGGAAGGTGATAGGAGGACACTCTGCACAAAATACCACATCTGTAGGTGCTTTGGACATTCGGAAAGGAGGCCAACATGTCAGCTGCATCCTCATGATCTGTTCTTTTCCATGAAATCGAGAAATTTGGAGGTGCTCAAGGAGAACAAGGTCTGTCGTTTCACATGCAATCCGATAAGCCTTCAAGGCGGGTGAGTTATGTACTTGGGGAATTTGAGTTGGCTTCTAGTCTGTGGCCTCATCCCATCTCTTGGTCATGGGCCCTAAGTCTCTAACCTGATGTGCTGGATGGACTGCTAGAGAAATATGAGGTGCTGCATTGCCTGACATCTCATACTAGAATAATTGTTCCGGCATGAACTTGGCTTTCCCAACCACTCTCTCCAGACCAACATAAATGGCAGATGACCATTCCGTGCCCTCCACTTTGTCTCTGAATGCATTGTTACATGAGTCAGAAGACTCCCGATCATCAAAGAGTGTTACATGGAGGGGATTGGGTGGAGAGGTGTAGGATTGCAGGAGAGAAATCCAGCACCTCCAGGCCAGGCATTCCGAGGCAGTCCAGTGTAGTCAGGTGTCTCTGGCTTCAGTAGTCCCCAATATATGTCGGCCCACTGTGGTATGGTAGGTTATGTTGTGGCCAACCACTGTCCTTCTGCCCCTTGTGGAGGGATGGAGCATTGGACTGAAGATGCATCTGGGAAAGAGACAACAAGTCCTTGTGAGGAGCACAGGATCAAGGCTCCTGCTTTGATAAGCAAGTCTCTTCCCATTAAATTGACTGGCACCGAAGTGGAACACACAAAGTCATGATGGAGGTTTTGGTTAGCCACTTGGACTGTAAGAGGTGCTGTCACTGGCAGTGTTTGCGTAACCCCAGAGAACCCGACTAAGTTCACCGTTCTGAGTGACATTTTCTTTGGTGGTTTATTGTAGAGTAGGTTGCCCTAGTAGCCACCAGAAATGGCAGTTGCTCATTGTCCACCATGAGTTGCAGCATGGGATCTGCCTCTCCTCCGCTGCTGGACGTTCTCTGTGGAGTGTGTCACTTTTGTTGGAAGTAGTCCTGGGGTTCATCCCCGTCCCATGGAGCCATCATGGGGTATTGGCCTGGTGGTGGTCCAACTAGACGTGAGGGTGCCGCATCCGCATAGGGATTGTGGTTCCAGCCTTGTCCCAAACCTTGCCCCTGCCCTCTGCATCTATAGGGGGCAGCATATCCTCGGCGACCCCCTTGTTGGTTCATTGGACACTCACTTTGCCAATGTCCGTCCTGACCACACATAAAACATGGCATCCCTGGAGGGATGCCTCTTCCTCCCCTCAGCCCATAACCCCATCCATCACGGTCCCACCCCCTGTAAGGTCTCCAATTATTTACACCCCTTTGTCCCCCATGCTATGGGCAAGATCCAGCCCCTGGTTACGGATACCCCTCAGGTGTACCCTGGATAGGTGGAGGTGTTTGGACAGCCGGTTGTTGAATCACTTGTTTTCCTTCGTTCTCTTTTTTACTATCATTAATTTCCTGCCTAGCCTTTCCTAATTGGAGTTCCAACAGCTGTGTTTGCAGCTCCTTTACTTCTCTGTCCTCATTATTTATCTCTTCCCTGGCCTTTTGAAGATGATGTATGAAGTGTCTCTCCCACACCTCAGAGGCACTCCCAGGTAAGTCGGGGTTGTCCATCATTACTAGCTTCACTTTGATTGGGGCTCCCTCTGTTATGACTTTCCTAAATAACTCCCTCTGCAGTCTGTCCTCCCAGGATGGATTCCTTTTGCTCTTAACCTGTCGTCTAGCTTTTCCCAAATGCTCTCTGGGGGTATGTTTTGGATCATGTGTCAAAACTGGGATTGCTGCGGTTGATAGTAAAGGGAACTTAAGTCGCATGGCTTTTCTGATTTCAGTTACCACTTGAGTGAAGGGAGTGTCGTCTAGGTCTCTGTCAGTTCCTGCTTCTTGTTCTATTTCGGTGAGATCAAATTTGGACATGGTTCTATGTGTGGCTGCTCTGAAATCTCCTAGTGCTAACATCTTACCTGCAGTTAGTTCATCAAGTTTGGTGAGCCACAGTCCCCCTCCTTCTGATGTAGGTGGTAACTGCTCATCTATGCTCATGAGATTTCCAAATCCCCAGGGTTTATACTTGGGCCCACCCACTGCTTGCAGCAAGGGCTAATTTCTTGCTGTCTTATCCCTGCATGTGATCATGGAATGAATCTTGGGGCATGCCTTTCTCTACCATGTCAAATGGATCATCTGTTTTATCTCTAGCCTGTCGTTTCCTAATCACCTGACCCTTCCTAGTTGTAGTGAATCTTGGCCGTTCTGAATATGCCTCATCTTCTTCCCGGCACTTCCTGCCTCTTCCCTTTCCATCCCTCCATGCCATTCTACCTCACCTGCCTCTCTTAGCTCTTCCTCGAATTCCTTCTCTTTCCATATTCCTGACATTACTCCTGCTACATGCTTCTGCCCTACTGCATGGGGGGTACTTATACTTTCCCTACGAGCCTCACTTCTTGGACTGTGAGGTTGAGCTCTTCTCAACTTACCTTGTTCTCTCTGCTGTCTCTCTGCAAATGGTTCCATTCCTTCCTGTTTCCACTCACCTGTCTTTGGTTCTTCTTTGTCCTCCAAAAAAATGGGTTCCGTCTTATGCGGGAGGCAGATTCTACCACAAACTCTCCCCCCATAACTGTCAATACTGGATACAAACCTCTCATAACTGGTATTGGGGGCGAAGGGTCCCACTCCTTTTTTCCTCATATGACGGGGGTCACTTTACCTTATCCTGGGAGCCCACATTTTTATCTATTTCTGACTTATTTGTCACTCGATTTAAATCCTCGGTACAC
>JAOWBL010003415.1:0-12338 GCA_028564865.1 Zenarchopterus dispar | reverse complement strand
ATAGCTTTTCAAAGAAATGACAGAGGAGAATGAGTTGTGAGTTGTGCCTGGGCTCCTCTGCTTCCTTGTTAGAGCTGCTCCGATCCCCCAGTGGAACAGAGAGACCCGTGTTTTTCAGAGTTTTCTGACTGTTTGAAAAACATGAGGATGGAGCTACTGGGGAAGATGCTTCACCCCTGTGCTACTTATGTATTCATGCTTTACAGCTCCACAACTCTGTCTGCCTCTCACTGTGTGGAGTAGTCCAAGCTGATGTACAATTAATTCTATGTGTGTATGATCTACATGTGTTAATATCTATCTATCTATCTATCTATCTATCTATCTATCTATCTATCTATCTATCTATACACATATGTGTGTATGTATGTCCGTCCATCCATCCATTTTCTACAACTGCTTAGTCCTTTACAGGATCTGCTGGAGCCTATCCCAGCTCATCACAGGCAATAGGTAGTCCATCGCAGGGCCACATATATAGACAAACCGTACGGGCCCACACTCACAGGTAATTTAGAATCACTGAAGCTAACATACCGTATTTCTCCTAATTAACGCGCCAAGGCACGTTGCAAGTTACTGGCAGGGCATGTCTATTTAAGACCTAATTATGCAAGCCATGTAAAACAATAAGGTGTCACTAAAAATGTATAACATACCAGTACATGAATTACTAAAAAAAAAAAAAAAAAAAAAAAAACTATAAAAATTGGCCTCTATTCAGTTGTTAATTATGGTAAATGATCACACTCGTCTACGTAGCATATTGCTAATTTATATGTACATGCAATGAAATTCGTTCACATTCAAGAATTAACTTTCTTATCAGCACTTTCTTTCGATATATAAGTACCGGTAATAAAAAAAGAGGACTGGAAAAAAAGTCCTATATGCCACAGCTTGCAAATATCAACAAAACTTCATAAATCTGCTCCGGCCTATTATACCACAGGTGTCAAACTCCGGTCCTGGAGGGCCAGTGTCCAGCAGGTTTTAGATGTTTCCTTGCACCAACACACCTGATTCTAATTAATGGTCGCTAAGAGGTTGTCATCAACGTCTGAGCAATTCTGTCATGGACACAGTCATTTATGTCATAGTGTGAAGAAGCAGAGAAACATCTAAAACATGCAGGACACCGGCCTTCAAGGCCTGGAGTTTGACACCCCTGTTATACCTTATACGGACTGGAAGCACGTCATAATCATGCACTCTTGTTGACGTTGTGTATAGTGTAAACACTGGTTAAATATGGTGAGCAAAAAATCATACACAGCTGTGTTTCAGCTGAAGGTAATTGCAGTTGCCGAAGAAAAGGGAAACTTTTTGCCGTGAAAACGTTCAATGTTCACCACAGAAGAGTGCAAGACTGGTGTATGGCCTATACAGCCTTTACATTTTTCTCCTTGTATCAGCCCCTCTCCACAAAATAAACAAAGCGGTGTTAAAGTGCCTTTTCACCTCTGCTCTTTTGACATTTAGTCACTGTAAATTTAAATGTCCAATCAATTAAATACTGCATAAGATTAGGAAAAATTTGAGCAAGGTGTCTGTCTCTGCAAACCATAACTCTTGATCGTAACTGCAATCAGTTTTTATTGTAATTGGCATAAAAATAATAGCCTCTCTCTAGCATTGTGGGTGGGGCCGTGTCTGTTACAGTGGGAGCGTTAATAAGGAGAAATACGGTACATGTTTTTACACTGTGGCAAGAAGCAAGAATAATCGGAGAAAACCCATGCTAGCACAAGGAGAACATGTAAACTCCACACAGAAAGACTTGTGCCGGGCCCACGAGTCACACCAAGAACCTTCTTGCTATGAGGCAACAGTAAGAAACACTAAGCCGCCATGCTGCCTGTATGTATGTATTGTAATTAGTGAAGTTTCTCCATTCTGGAAATGATTACATTCACAATAAAACATTGCAATTGTTTTTTTGAAATTTTAATGGCTGATAAACAGACATTAAACTAGTCTCTTTGTGATCTGTTATTTTCTCTCACCTCTTGTAGGAGGTAGGGATCAAGTTATCCTCGTCACTTTTCCTTATGTTGCAGCTTATTTGAAGACAATTTTCATGTAGTATAAGTTTGAGTATGTTTGTCATGACAGGTGAAACCCACATATATTTACCTCCTGAGGAAGATATTAAAGGTACAGTTGATACAACACAGAGCCCAGTTTCTATATCAAAGTGATATAATTCATATGTGATACAAAGATGGAGTGAAACATCTGAATAGCTTTATAACTAAAGTTCCAAAGGAGATGTGTCTATATGAAAAATAAATAAAAAACAAATAAATGGAATGATTTACAAGTTATCTAAACTCTTACTTTAAAAATATTGCAATTATCCATCCATCCACCTTCTACACCAACTTAATCCTATGCAGGGTCATGGGGAAAATACTGCAAATAGACAAGTTAAATGATGAAGACTTGAATCAAGTTGTTTTTGTTCTCTTTTGCTTTTTGAGTTGTTTTTTTTAATACTCTTACAAAATGGGAGTATTTAAAGCTAAGAATGACAACTAGATGATTCTCTCTAAAAACAATTGCCAGTGTAAAAACCGCAAATCAACAAAAGAAAAATGAAAGCATGTTTAGACAAGTTCTGTTGTGTTTGTGTGGAAGGCCTAACTTGTTTTATCACACTTGATACAAAAGTGTGACTCCAAGAGGACCAACCAATGAACAGACCTTCTGTGCAGATTTGCAGCCTAAACTGGGACCATAATACTACAAACAAATGAGGACCTGACCTGTTGAGCTTCAAATCCAGCAAACACCTACATTTCAAAATTACAACACTTGGTCTTCTTTGTTCAAAGGAAGAAAGAAAAACATATTATTACAGGACAAGGTAAAGGAATGTATTCTGAATCAAGCTCCTCCAGTTTTTGATTTGTGCCAATCACTTTTCCAACCTTTTGTTAACCCTGCTCTAAAAAATCCAGAATGAGTCTCAGTTTCAACATCTGATATGTTGTTTATGTTTTACTGGTAATAAAATATGGCTTAATTAGACTTGCAAATCATTGCATTCTGTTTGTATTTGCATTTTAAACAGCATCCTAATGTCTTTGAAATCAGGGCTGTAGTAGTACATTAGGTATTCGGAGACTAAAATACTGTTAAACTGAGCACCTGAAAATCTCTTACTTATCACTTAAGCATCTGGCAAATTACATTTGCCTTTTGTCTTTATTAAAAAGAAATTAGAAAAAGCCGTTCTCAATGATACATCATTTATTTATTAATGTTTTTTAGATGTTATTTTTAATAAACACAAAACAAAGTGATTTTTAGAGCAACTTTTAACAGTTTATCCATCCATCCATTTTCTATACCAGCTTTATACAGGGTCACAGGGTAATAACTGAGTCTCCCTAGCTGTTTATAGGGTTGAATGTTTTTGTGTTGATAGTTTTTAGGCATTTTGTCCTAGTAGCTGTGTTTAAAAGTAATATCAAGGCCACAACAAAAGTATGAAGTAGAAGAAATTGCTATTTGCAAAAACGTGTTCACAGTAAATGCCTCTAGAGATTCCCTGCTGTAATCACACTGGACCTTACTTTTTTAATAGTTCAGTTCAATTTGTTTCCATTCAATTTATCTGTATTGCACCAATTCACAATAAAAGTCATCTCTTTGCAACATGTTCAATACCAAACAAGTAAAGGACTTCCTGTCCAAACAATTAAAGTTCAGTTCAGTCCAATTAAAATCAAATGGGTGTGTATTCAAATTAAATGTAAATTGTTATAATATTCCAATCAGGTTACATATCCATGAAAACAATCAGTCGAAGGATTTCGTGATTGAATAAGTGTTTACACGATATGAACCCTATTCTTATTTTGAAATATCCAATCTTACTTCAGCGTCGACTCTCTTTGTCTTTCTCTCCTCCCCTCTCTTAATTTGTCAGTCTGTATACATTTCTCATTTTGTCCTGTCAAGTTGGAGGAGAGAGAAAGCAGGATCTAAACTCTGACAAGGCTTTGAACAAGAAAGCAGCTGAAAGATCTGTCACTGAGAATAACAAGGAGAAAAGTGTCTGCTTGTGTTGTTTCAGTGTTTTGAACCCCTGTTTTTGTTTCTTTCTCTATCTCACAGATGGACTTCAGAGGAAGCGAGGGCATGAAGGGACCGAAATAGCAATAATTTATTAAGGCAAGGTTGAAGTGAACAAGAGAAAAGAAAGAAAGCATCAGAGAAGCAAGTAACAAAAGAGCACTTTTATGATTTCATTTTAAATCATCTCTTTTATTTCTACATTATAAATATATTTATAGAGCTCACAAGGCCAGCCATGATCTCTGCATTTGATGAGTAGCTGCCAATCCAGCTTTATATTGCCCCAGGTTTGTGAAGCAGTCCAATTCAAAGTCTCTACAACACACGAAAATAAGGCCGTAACTGACTCAGTATGCAACTCATCTACAGGCCATGGTCATATGCCGCTTTGATTACTGCAATGCCCTCCTAGCTGACCTTCCAGCTTGTGCAATAAAAACACTTTAAAATGTCAAGAATACGACGGCAAGTCTGGTCTTTAATCAACCCAGACAGGCACAAGTCACACCCCTCTTCACTGAGCTTCACTGGCTACCTGTGGCTGTTGGAATAAAACACAAGTCTCTGTCACTTACCTACAAGGTGATCTCATGGTCTGCACCTGATTATATGATATTAATCATAAAGGCTCATTGCACGCATCACAAGAAAACCAGCTGGCCTTGTCCACTCTTCACACAAGGCAATCACAGTCGAGACTCTTCTCTCACATAGTTCCTCAATAGCAGCACAATTTACCAACAACCACAATACCAGAGGTGTTCCTCCGCATTCATAAAGCTCTTGAGAACCTTCCCCTTCCAAGAACACCTTCTGTCATAAACTGACACTCTCTTCAACTGCCTAAACTGCAGTTATTTGACTGCTGACTTGACTTCTTAACTTAACTAACCCTTCTTTAGGAATTTACTGTGTTACTGTTGGTTGACTGTATTGCTCTGCTATAAGTTGCTTTGGATAAAAGCGTCTGCTTTTAATTGTAATGGATAGATGGTTGATATTTACACGTTAAACGTGTCATATGTTGCAGTCTTATTTTTTTTAAATTCAGCACATATGCTGACTTTTTATTAAGAGATACCATCCCATGAAAAAGAAAGCCCACCCTATTGTAGTTCAAAGAAATTAAACGAATGACTTGTAATGACATAGTGGAAAAAAATCTACATTTTAAAACTAGATAAATCCAATCTCCCATCAACAACAAAACATTACATATTACACAATCTCAATATTAATTTGTCAAAAGCAAGTCTAAAATGCAGAAACAGGGTAAGAAAAACCTGTTTCCAAGATTTAAAGGGTAACCAGTAGGACTGTTAATTGATTGCATTTTTAATCACAATTAATCGAAAGCTTTTGATTAATCAATTCGATTAATAGTTAACTCACAAATAATTGCACTTTTTTTTTGTTCTGTGTACATTAAAAAGATATTTTTCAAATTACAATAATACAGGAGGAGAAAATGGCCTTGCTTTAAAGAAATGGTTGTTGTTGTTGCTCATGTCAAAAACATGTCCAGGAAGTCTAGCAAAAGCAAACTTTGGCTCAACAAGCAACGACTCCTGTTGACTTGAGTAATTGTCATGTGAGTGTCATGGTAGGTTACACACTGCAACATGCCGTGTACTGGTTTTAGTCTAATATCGTACTTGTAACACCTGGATTCAGGTCTTTACTTTTCATTATGTCCTTCTGTTTAAAACATTACAACTGTGTATTTGATGTATGCTGCTGTTTTTCTGGTTTTTTTTATGTCTTTTTCTTTTGCTGTCCCATTATTTTTCATTGTTTGGTTAAGTTCTGGTCCTGTTTGCATGTGGTTTTGTTACTTCCTGTTTTGTATTTACCTAGTTTTGCTTTATTTCCTGTTTAATTCTGAAAACGTTATTCCTTCTTTATTTGTTATTTCCTTTTTTTGTTTGAATTGTAATTTAGTCCATTGTATTATGGTATGCAGTAGGCGAATTATACTGGATAGATATACATTGGAGATATTTTTATGGATGTAGCAGACAATTGTGTTCTTTGTAACACATCTTGTGGAATTGTACTGCATACTGTGTACTCCATTGTGGTAAGCATAAACACAGCCAATATAACTACTCCTTGTGCATCTATAACCTTAATTTAGTGATTGTAAATACTAAGTCTATTTATAATATCAATGCTAATATGCTGTTACTTAATATGAATACATTAGATTTTAAAGACATTTCAAGTATTTACTCAGGATGTAATGTTGTAATGGGAACCACCTTCTGCACCAAACTTGAAGCATCACTGCAGAAGTTTGGCTTTTTTTTTTTTCTCTCGGTGGCTTCTGCAGTTCTGTGGTGAATTTTCTTTTTTACTAGCCAAAGGGCAGTATTACATGAAATAAACAGGAAACAAGGAAACTACCAAAGGAGAAAAAAAATGCTAACAGACAATGCAGAGCAATATTTTTGTAACTTCAATACTAACCTAACAGAGATAAAAAAAAAAACAAAAGGTACATAAATACTAATTGTGTTTTTAGCAACTAGGCTAGATTATAAAGCATATGAATATGGAGTATGTGGAATATGAAATATTTTGGTCAGATGGACAATGCTGATTAGAAATTCTGATTAGAACGCTGATTAGAAATTCAAAGTTGAAAACATCCAAGTTTTACTTGAGATTTCAAACCCTGACCAGTTTATAACATGAAATGCACATATTTACATGTAGTATGAGAATAGACAGTTACACGGGGATTCATAAATCCTCATAATGACAGCCAGCTTACAATATTGCATACAAAAAAATAGCAGGTGTGTATGGTCCACTTCAGTGCTTATTTCTCATGTGAACTGTGAGACAGGTCACTATAGCTAAAGTAAGAAAAAAATGATGTTTCCAGATGTTAAAACATTAGACTGCCTGCTAAATTAGTCTCATAGATGTACAGTATAATAAGTATAACTGATATACTGTCAAGGTATATGAATTCTTTTTCTTTCTTTTAACATCAGCCTTTGTGGTCTTATTTCAGCAATCAGGTCAGATAAGCAGATAAGGTGGAGGCAGGGGGAGAGAAGGTCCGAGCACATCAGAGAGATGGAGAAATAGCATTAAGAGAGGACCACCCTCCTCCTCCTGGAAATAATCTATCTACATCCTCAGATCTGCAGGTCTGGCATGGTAGCTGAAGGCATTTTACTGTGTAGACACTTCAGCTCTTTGATCTTCTGTACCTGAGACAGGAAATTTCCTTTTAATGTAGACTATATGAAATATTATATATAACAACATATAATTTCATTTTAACATTTCATTTCATTACAACAGGTTTTATGTTGTGCAGTACATCAATATGATTTTAAATACTAATGTATTATGCATCTTTTCCATTCAGATAAATAATACAGTGTGCCAAGCAGACAGGCAGATAGTACCAGATTTTAGGTTATAATAAAATCTAGCTCGTAACAAAATAATTTCTAGACTTAATCAATTTTTAGACATTCCAACACTATTTTTTTTTTAATCAAACTACAGAGGGAACATCTGAAAGTGATAAACTTTCTCACATTATTCAACCTACACTTGCTGACACCAATGGCTGTAAGAGCCGGGTTAGCTGCTGAACCTGGAATCACATCATATTGTGAAGAGCGTGTCTGTTTATTCAAAGTAACAGATATCCCATAAATTGTTTATCCACATTTTTTTTATCAATTGGTTCATCAGCTGCCCACGTGTTAGTAGCAAGCATGATGGAGAAGGACATGCCACTTCAGCTGCAGAAGTAGAACAAATTACTACTACACTCCATAACATTGGTTTGGTTACTGTAACATATCAGTTACCACATACATACCTTGAACTGTTCCCCAGAAGAGGCTTGTTTGAAGCAATACCAGAAATAACTTAAAATATCTTTCACTCACGGTAGGACTCAGTCTGGTCCCCAACTGTACCACATTGAGGACAAAAATATGATAGAATTAGCCACAATCAATATGCTGCTGCTATATTTTCTTTCCTTGATCAGATAGATGGAAATCCTGTAACTAACAACATATAGCCTAAGTTACTTTGTTCAAAAAGCTTAAAATCTGCATAGGCAACTCGAGGTACAAGGCAGGGGTGTTCAAATTGTTGTGACAGTTATTTCTGGCCTGTTTCCCATCCAGGTCAACTTTACAAATTACTTTCTGTTCGTTTCAAGTACCAGAAGCCACAACATAGAGCATGGCTTTTTCCATATTTACTGTATTTTGTAAAACCATCTGATATTATTGGTCCTTGAGGCTGCACTATTAACACTGTACAGAATAGCAAAATAACAACATCTGTTCCTGGACTGGTTACTGCAACAACCTTTCAACATATTTCTGCTTGACATGCAGCCAATATCTGCAATATACTGTAGATGAAGAAAAGTAACAGTCCTCATCTTCACAGCACAGCTTCATCCACCACTCGTCCATGTCGACACTAAACATACACAGTCATCAATAGCAACACACATCAATGGAAAAATGAAAGTGTGTGTGTGTGTGGGTTTGTGTGGATCGGTGGGGTAATAGAAGTATATAAGGATTTCATCTGCAGACTTATGACAGTAGTCCTCACTAACACTCAGGGAGCAGAGCAGCAACCACAGCAGGAAAGAAATAAAAGTGTGAGAAAAAAAAGAAAATGGCCATTGTCTCTGCAAATCATTGAGAGTCAATATTACAGACAGATTCAACTGGCTTCTAGCACACCAAGAGGAGGAGGAAGATGGAGAATGGAGGTTCTGTCTTTGTGGAACATTGAAAAAAAAACTGTGTTTATTGTGTCCAACCTCAAAACAATAGACTGGTAATAACATGATAAAGAAACTTTGACAGAATCCCCCATTTAACAGTCAAAGTCAAGGTCAAATTTACCCATAAAGCATACTTAAAAACAGCCAACGTTGACCAAAGTGTATTGTGGGTAAAATACAAGAATATGAATAATGCATGTCAAACAAACAGAGTAAAGACACAACCAAAAAATATATATGACAATATGACAAGGTATCTAAAGCTCGACATGAACTGAAAGCCAGTGAGCAGAAATGGGTTTTCAGCAGCGATTGAAATGTAGCAACAGTTCAAGCTATTCTTATTTGTAAAGGAAGGTTGTTCCAGAGAATAGGGCCAATCACTGAAACTACCCAGTCAGCTCTATTTCTGCTCTATTTATACTGAGTCTGGATCTGGGAACTGGAAGGAGTGGTCTGACCAGGGAATAAAAATGAAGACATTCACACAAATATAATGGTGCTAGTTTTTAAGGTTTTAACCTTAAAAACTTTAAAATCTTTAAAATCTAAGATAAGTAAGGATTCACTTTGGGTAATAGTCATAACTGGAAGAAGGCAGTTTTGAGAACAGAATCAATTTATTTATCAAACTAAAATGAGCTGTCAACAATCACACCTGAGTTCTTAGCAAACAGTTGAGTAAAATCGTCATATGAAAAAAACCTAGTGAGTTGTGTGCTAACCATTAATTGCTAACTTAGATATGACATGACAAAGGTAACGTAATATTTTCTGAACTTGTTACAACCAGACCAATTGACGACCTGTTGCAGTGCAGGTAAGCAGTAAAATTATTATTAATAAGCTCAGGATAGAAACAGAAATTAACATGCCAACTATAAACATTGGCAACATTATTTTATCTATAACTTACACCGACTTTGAACCCATGAGAATACGAACAACTTCAGTAACATAGTCTAATATTGACTAAACTTAAAAGGACAAGACATGGAATATAAGAAATATGTATAAGACTTACTAACCTAATAGCAGCAAGGTTAGGTAGCCATCCGTCCTGCAGATCTGTCTTTTTCAACTCAGCCACTGAGTGTAAGCTAGTCCAATATTGACTTGTGTCCAGGCTCTTGCTCTATCACTGTCTTCTCTTTACGTCCTCTGACAAAACCCTCACTGCCTTCTTCATTGGCTCTGTCATGATGTTAGTTTGCAGAATGCCACGTTAGACATCATACAGTTATATATTTTATTTTATTTGCTTATCCAAATAAGTCAAATTAGAACCAACTTTCATTTACAGTGACAGTCTGGCCCAGTGGTATTTGTTAGCCCCCTACGAACTTGACCTGAGTAAACATTGTGACATATCTCACAAAGCAGGTTGACTTTGCTACCTACCCAACTAGCAAAGTTACAACATCTTATTGCAGGAAATGCAGACCTACTTAGGCTTTGGGGGAAGTAAAGTTTTTCACACAAAGAGTTGATCTACTGCTAAAACATTTTTTAGATGATTTTTGTTAGGTTGTGAAGTTCTGTTGTGTTGCTCTAATAGCACACAAACATTTTCCATCCTCTGACTCACTTTCCAATGTAAGAAGAAACATTGTTAACAAAAATATATGGTACAATATTACCTCTCTGTGTTCATGTCTGTATATGTGTGTGTGATAGAGAGAGAGAGACAGTAAGTGAGAAAGAGAGAAAGAGCGAGAAAGAGAGAGAGCGGGAAAGAGAGAGAGCGGGAAAGAGAGAGAGTGAGAAAGAGAGAGAGAGAGAGAGAGAGAGAGAGAGAGAGAGCATGGCAGTCTGTCTGTCTGTGTTCAGCTTGACATGCAGTAACTGCAACTCCCAAGTTAGTTTGCTTCAGGCAGGAAACCATCACTCACTCTGTAGCCTCTGGTCACACACACACACATGCACGTACACACAAGCACACAAAGAGCATAGTAGATGAATGTTCAGTGGTAGGCACAGGGAAAATGTTTCCACATGGTGGATTTTGTACAATGGAGCTTTGGTCATTTTAGATCAAATATGCACACTACTCTCACGTAAAACGCACGAGGAGGCACATACCCTGTTTAATGATGCAAAACACACATACACAGAAACACACACACACAGACAAATGCTTGCACACAAATACACACATACATAAAATACTAGTGTGGGTTCAGCTGGGTGATGAATGAAGCAATATTTCAGTTTAAACCAGGATCCCACCACAGATGGTGCTATAGAAAAATGTTCATACTGTATTATTACACACACACACACGCACACACACACACACAGAAAGAGAGAGACAGAGAGAGATGCATTTATTCCTTGTTTCTCTTACATGAAAAAAATGTCTACACCATTGGTCAGAGTGCTGTGGGGTCTGCTGCACTGAAAAATGATCTGTTGTTAGACAGACACTTTCACACATATGCAAAAACATGTAAAATAAAGCGGCACAAACACATTTAGTAACACATATATACACAGATGTTCTTGTGAGAACGAGCTATTTTAAAGACTAGGCTATCTTATTAATATTTTTTGCAAGTAAATCTCAGTGCAATTTATGTTTGATAAGAAATGAAGCAGCACAACCAAGAAACCACAATCTACACAACTAAAATCTGATTGATCAAGGTTCTGAACGTCCAAACAGACCAAAATGCTGACCTAAGAACCACTGAAAATCACTAAAATCGTAACTTAAATGAATGAATCAGCCATTCTACCAATCCACAAACAGCAGCTCAGCTCAAAGAAACTGGGATATGAAAAAGGTGGCTGATCCTCTCCAAAATCACTCTCTAGTGTGACAGATGCAGTGGCCAAACAAAGTATTAAAAATGAATATGAAACACTTTGTAGCTGTAGAAACAAATGTTAGTGCACCATTTTACTGATCTGATGTTAAACATTAAATATCAACATTTGCTAAATCTGTGGAGCCACTTAGGTGACCAAAAGAATTGGTGTGTTTGACTCAGTAGTTAGCTAAAATAGCAATAATTCAAAAACTATGAAAAGAAATATATTTCATCACTCCATGGTCTCAGAATGTTGCATACTTATATTATTTCTCACAATTCAAACTTGTGTATAGACAATGAATGGATGGATATTCATTTATTTCCACTTTGCTTTTTCCACTGCACAAAATTCTTCAGCTAAAGCATAAAGTAGGAGGAGATGTAAAGTGGGCTTTACTCAGTAACATCTAAGTGACTTTTCTACATTGAGCTGTGGCTCTGGAGGTATTTTAAGAGGAGCAGTCATCTGCCAATATGAAGGCCTGTGTTTTGATCCCTGGCTCCCTAAGTCTACACATCAACCCCCAACCAGTTAAGGCGGATGGCTGCCCCTCCCTGAGCCTGGTTCTGACAGAGGTTTCTTCCTGTTAAAAGGGACTTTTTCCTTCCCACCGTTGCCAAGTGCTTGCTCATAGGGGATCATTGGATTG
>JAOWBL010003414.1:0-12339 GCA_028564865.1 Zenarchopterus dispar | reverse complement strand
TTCAAGAATTGAATTTAAAATCCTTCTTCTCACCTACAAAGTCTTGAACAATCAGGCCCCATCCTATCTTAAAGACCCCATTGTACCATATTTTCCTATTGGAGCACTTCGCTCTCAGAGTACAGACCTACTTGTGGTTCCTAAAGAGAGACACCCTCTCTACTTTTAAGATTAGACTTAAAACTTTCTTTTTTGATAAAGCTTATAGTTAGAACTTAGTTATGCTGCAATAGGTTTATTCTGCTGAGGGGCCTCTTATGTTGGGCATTTCTACCCCACCCACCTCTTTTCACTCCCCATGCATTTATTTGTTGCTGCTGCATGTCGTTAAATGTTGTTTTCTCTCTCCCATAGCATGTATCTCTCTCTGCTCTCCTTTCTGTCTTCTCTGTTTCCTCACCCCCAACCTATTGAGGCAGATGGTTGCCCCTCCCTGAGCCTGGTTCTGCTGGAGGTTTCTTCCTGTTAAAAGGGAGTTTTTCCTTCCCGCCATTGCCAAGTGCTTGCTCATAGGGGATCATTGGATTGTTGGGATTTTCCTTGTAACATTGTTTTATCTTTACTCTACAGTGTGAAGTGCTTCGAGGTGACTTTTGTTGTGAATTGGCGCTATATAAATAAAATTGAATTGAATTGAAAATGTTGCCACCAAGCAGGAAATGATACTGACCAACCATTTCTTCCTTGGTCACATCCAGTATTGGAGTAAATAAATGTTGGAACCAAGTCCTGAAAAGGGGTAGGGAATGATATCCAAGTAACATACAAGTGGAAACAAAAATGCAAGGTTATCTATGACTTCCAACAACATTATAGATGTTACTGTAATCGATGATATGAACTGTTCATGTGGCATCGTTATCAGCCGCTAAGATGATGCTAAGGTCAGCAAACACAGCTGTCCTGATCTCCGTTTTGTCTTTGCAGATAAGTTGTGAACAAACCATCTACCACAAATCATCGTATTACTGGAGGCACTGAAGAGAGAGGAAATGTTTTGATGTATTTACCCACTTTTATACTCTACCCCCAGTGTTTGAGAGTTCTGTGGACCTGTCTACATCCTTTTTGTCTTCAGTTGTTAGTACCAGTTTTTATTGGGCTTCTTGGCTCCAGGGATTAGTCTCCCACTCTTCACCTCCAAATCAAAGTGTTCCTATTCTCTGCAATTTTCAATATACTAACTTAATTAGCTGTAACCTGGAGCTCCCCATGCCATGAATTCATCAGACCTTGAAGGGTGAAGGCAGCTACTGTATTATATGAACTAAAACAGATTGTAGGAGGTAGACTTAATGTTATGATGTGTATTTTTCATCCTGAAAATGTTCAGACTGTATTTTCTTTGGTTTTGTTCTCACTCTAGTTGAGTTGCACGGACTTCTTAGTGGCTTCGAACTTGAAATTTGTTTTAGAACCAAACCAGCTCTTGATGGGTATTTAATTATAAACCAAACATCCAACTTGTATCCAATGTGGGTAAAGAACAGAGCAAAGAAAAACTGAAGCCCAAATACAAATGATCAATGTGTCAGCCTACACCAGCCTTGGAAGATCCTGGTTGGCCTTTTTTCAATGTGAAGGTGGCCTCCTGTATAGGGTTAACTCAACAATAAATGGTTTCAACCTGGACACCATTCAACATGTCAGGGTTTAAGGTAACCAGATCAGCATCTGTGTTTGAAATCTGCAATGTTCCTCAGCAATCAGGCTGAAACCAGAAAGACCAAGATTGTTAAAGCAGCTGCTTCATGCTTATAATTTGTCAGAGGATGTTGAATCTCTTTTCTCTTTCCCAATAGGTTCTCCACTGATGAAGAACCTGACCATTGCTATCCTTCAGCTCAGTGAGTCTGGTGAGTTGACACACCTACGCATGAAATGGTGGGCCAGCAGCTGCATCGGTAAAAATGAAGGCCACACCTCTGATGCTCTGCAGCCCCATGACCTGAGGGGCCTCTTCCTCCTCCTGGGACTGGGATTGGGCATCGGTCTCCTTCTGTCCCTCATGGAGCTTTTATCCAGGGCCCGAAACCAAGCCAAGAATGGCAAGGTCAGGATGAGCACCTCAAAGTGTGATCACATCATTGGCTGTTCCTGTTCTTAATGTTTCATTTGTTCTTTTGCAGAGATCCTGCTGCATGGTGTTGACGTCAGAGCTGAACCGGAGGTTCGGCAGTGGAGGAGAAGATGTAGAGCAGGAGAGCTCAGACAAAAGCAAAGTATAAAAGAAACATTTACCTGTTAACTATATGATGAGATAGAAGTAGGTTGAGAACGTCTATCATGCTCCTCAAACATTTTAGCTTTCTGTTTTTTCACAGTAACACCACTCTATGTTATTGTTGTTCAATTTGTCTTTCACTATCATGGAAAAAACTAAAAACCTCTTGGAGCTACAATAATACCAGCAACAGTGTAAGGAGTCACAAACTGGGGACTGTAGATTTTCAAACTGGGAATGCTAACCACCGTTTTATCTACATGCCACTTCTTACTGACATCAGAACATTTTCTTCTTGAGCTGTAAAAGTCTCTGAACTTTTTATTTGTTCCAAATAAATTCTCCAATATTCCAGATGTTTTTTTTTTCTTTTTCAAAGTTTAAGACTTTATTGGAATTTGTCTCAGATTTTTATTTTAGCAGCATGAAATATATACATGTAATGAAAAAGAACAGCAAACAAGTTTGTTGTTGGTCAGCTGACTGTACAGAAACATAGTGAGAAGCCATGTCCCTAGAGCCAGCTTCTGCAGCCAAGGATCAGACTAAGGTCCCTGCCTTCAGTCACCACCCAGCTCACTCTGCACCTGACCTCCATGACCCCTCCCACAGGTGGTGAGCCCATGGAAAGGGGAGCCCATGTTTCCTCTTCAGGCTGTGCCCAGCTGGGCCCCATGGGTGCAGGCCCAGCCACCAGGCGCTCGCCATTGAGCCTCACCCTCAGTCCTGGCTCTGGGGGAGGGCCCAGTGACCCACATCATGGCAAGGGAAAATGAGAACTCTTGATTATATGTGTCATATGGGGCCATTTGAGCTGTGCTTTGTCTGGCTCCTCACCTAGAACCTGTTTGTCTTGGATGACCCTACCAGGGGCTTAAACTCTGAACAACTGAGCTCCTAGGATCACTGGAACACTCAAACTCCTCCACCACAATAAGGTGGTGGCTCAGGGAGGAGGGTGTCCTCTGCAGGGTGTCCGGGCTCTCCTTTAGACATAGGGTGAGAAGCTCGGTCATCCGGGAGGGGCTCAGAGTAGAGCCGCTGGTCCTCCGCATTGAGAGGACCCAGATGAGGTGGTTCGGGCATCTGGTGAGGATGCCTCCTGGACGCATCCGCATCCGGTTTTCCGGGCATGTCCCACTGGGAGGAGACCCCGGGGAAGACCCAGGACACGTTGGAGAGACTATGTCTCTCGGCTGGCCTTGGAACGCCTCAGGATCCCCCCAGATGAGCTGGACGAAGAGGCTGGGGAGAAGGAAGTGTGGGCTTCCCTGCTTAGGCTATTGCCCCCGTGAACCAACCACAGATATATGGAAGAAGATGGATGAATGGATAGTGAGAAACCACTATTTTTCCTGTGTAAAACTGCACTAATCAATGTCTTAATGTTAGCAGTTGATTAAAAGACTACATAATGTGAATTGTGATGTTTCTCGTTACAAATTCATAGAGGTGTCAACAGCTTTGGAGAGTGTGTCTCATCCTTTCCAGCTTTCCTTTTGTGCTTCACAAAAGCTGCTGAATTAAGTTATAATAAACCCACTCCAGACACTCATCAGAACAAAGACATACTGGGTGAATTAAATCTGATTCAGTTTTTCTCACAACTACGTAGGAACCAAAAAAAAAAAAAAAGGAAAAAAGAGAAACTCAAGATGAAACTGATATAGAAAGGAAGCATGGATATTGATTTATCACATGTATAAGTATCCGCTTTGTCCTAAAATTTTGCTAATATGACTCCCTTTTTAAGCTCAGTAGAAAAATATACTAAATTTAAACAAAACCTTATTTTCACTTAGTTCAGGACACATGACAGCTATAAATTCATTCTTACCAGCAAAAACATCTTTTATGAGTGTGCAGGGATGGCCATAAAGTGAAACTATATTTAAATAGGGCGTTTAAAAGGAAAAACATTCAAGTTAATTACCAATCCTCCCAGCAAGCAGGCTGTGCATTACACCTCGCAATCATGTCAATCATGAGCTCCTTTGCATAGACAATCTGAGTCAATCATGAGCTCCTTTAAACACTAAAAATATCTTGAAGTCAAATGTGAAGGCATTGGTCCAACAGCCAAAGCTTGGCTGAGGCTGGGTCTCCTGCAAGACATTGATCCCAAACCCACCAGCAAACCTGCAACTCTGGGACTGAAAAAGAAAATAATCAAGGTGTTGCAATGCTTCAGTCAAATTCAAGACCTTAACTTAAGTTTAAATGTTGTGGAACAGTCATAAGACATAGTTGAATAAACAAATGTCTGCAAACCTCAGAGAACTGCAGCAATGATATTGACAAGAGTAGACCAACACTTCGTCACAACAAAAAATAGTGATGATATAAAAGAAAGAAATATTGAAAGTTACTGATGCTAAGGGTGGTGTTAAAGCTGTTATATCTTACTATTATATCATACATAGATTTTTACACATTGCCTGTGCATTTTAACTTTATTTTAAATAATGAGATGGTATAATATATCACATAATGTTCACAAAGAAGCTTTTGCAACATTTAGCTCAGAGTGTCTCCCTTTAGGCCTGGAAGTTAGGTTAGTTTTATGACTGAGATATACTCTTATTCTTCCATGAGTACTTTCTTGAGTCTTTTGATCACCATTGCCATGACAATCACTGTCGTACTGCACTGCAGCTTCATCACTTTATGATGGTTGACATAATGTGACACACAATCTTCATGAGAGATGATTCCTCATAGGAAGAGATGGTTCTTTTTCAGAACTGTAAATTATTTAAATAATTGCAATCGGCTGAATGAAAGAAGACAATAAACATATTACCATGTCTGCTATGCTGAAGTAAAGTAACCCGAAGTAACCCGAATTAACAGAACAGCCTTTAACTTGTGGATTTTGATTCACTGAGTCTTAAAAACTGCTGCTTTGATCCTTTTTTTCCGACTTCAACACCTGATGTGTCCTGGACCACATTCCCACCCCATGTGTTCCTTTCTTGTAAGTCACTTTAGTTAAAACCATCGGTTCAGTGAATCTTATGTGAATATAATACATATCCATAAAAGAAAAAAATGTAGCTTTTGCAGTTTTTATTTTTACATGGTTTTGCTATAAACCTTCAAAAATCAAACAAGCACATTGTTTCCTGTGGATCTGGAGAAGAGACAGGCCTGAACCCACTCTTGTGTTTACAGTAACGTGTTTTTCTTTGATCCCTGAAAAATGAAAATTCTTAATTGTGGCATTTAAAGTAAAGGAGAACTTCCTTCTTTTCTTGGGGACACACGTGTTTCATTGTGATACATTGTAGGATACATCACAGGATGTTTGAGTTCAAGCCCAGGCATTTTGATCAATATGCTACTAGTGCAAATTATCACAATTTTCTTGTAGAAAGAAGTCTGACTTCTTATTCAGCTTAATATCATGTGTCCTTCCCTTTTTTTCCATGACTAAGCTCAGAGTAGAGGAGAGTAAATTTTGAAGCAAACGCAAGGTCATGAAGCAATGCACAGGGACTAGCGAAGACGGTCAAAAACACACAACAAAAAATGTCTGCACTGGTGAAACAGTTTTTCATCTATATGTCTTCTAATAATAAAAATGACTCTGTAACTGAGGTTTAAAAAAAACATCTTTGTAACATGAGCACTAACGAATAACTCTGTTCGCTACACCTCTCCCGTCAAAATTCCAGCTGACCACTTGGAGGCGCTATAGGACTTTTTTTTGACGCAGAAGCTCAGTAAAGACTCATTCATGTCTACAGTTTCTGATGGGAAATCAACTGGACTCTCAGCAGCTCCACCACCTTTAGCATCAGATTTAATAAATCATTGTACAAAACAATTTCAATACAAATAAAAAAATACATATATACACTACTGGATATGCAATAATTTTGGCAGCAGTGTCATGGAGATTAATTAAAAAACAGGTGAACTTGCAAAGCACACAAGTTATGCAATAAAACTGTGATGTTTTCTCAGTGCAGAATTGAATGAGGTATCATAAGCATCATACAGTGTAGTATGAAACTTAAAACTTACCTCAATCAAACTCAATCAATCAAATCAGTCAAATCAAACTCAATCAAACTTTTATAGCAGCTTTAAACATGACATGATTTGCAGAATAAATAAATGTTTTTAAAAAAAGATGTTTGATCCAGATCCCATGATGGCTGTTTTCTTTGTTTGTTTTGTTTTTGTTTTAACTTTTTCCATTTTTTTTAAAATTGAAAATGGTTAAAAAGAAAAAGCCTAATGCAATTTTTTAAGTGCTTTGCATTCACTGCAACTCCCTTTTGTAAGTAATGAGTTGACTATCAGTGCACTTTTAAGAGAATGTTATCCGTTCTATCATATTAGTTGTTATAACATGTCATTTTGAGGACTTTTCACAGTTTTCTATTCTGTTTATGATAATGGATCACAAGGGCCATGCAAAACATTCAGCTTGGCCTTTTGATGCAGTTTTTGTTTTTTTTTGTTTTTTTGAGGAGGCTGCACAGTGGAACAGAGCACCACTGCTTTTAGACATCCTCAAACATCCCGAAGCTTGTCTGGTTTTGGACCAGGGTTAGATTTTTTTCTCTTTAAGCAGTTCCATTCGCAACTATGTAGGGAAGGTTTCTTAATAACTTCAAGTCCATGATATTGTAACTGGTTCTGCAGCAGAAAAATAAAACAGGAACAAACTCTACAGGAGTCTTTCAAGAGTTTTTTTGTTTGTTTGTTTTTTGTTTGTTTGTTCCTGCCAAAATTTACATTCGGCTTTGTTTGATTTGTTTGCGTATTTGGTTACCCAATATATATCTGAAAGACCTAAACTTATCAGAAACATGCAGCAGTACATTCTTATAAGAGGCCAAAATCCAGATTATTATAATCTATGTAGTCTGAAACTTGTGTCAGTCTTGAAAACTCACTGGAAACAAAGTTTATACATAACATTGTTATGAAAGGTGACACATTTTTTGAGTTCTTATTGAAATTTCTGTGACATACTTCAATACAAATACCTCATAGATATACTACAGTTATTCCCTTTTCAGATGCATTCAGATGCAGGTCTGTTAAAAGCGAACAGTTTTTAGGGGGCGGAGTCAGCCACTCCACTTCACTCTACTCTTCCATGGGTACGCTTTTTTTTAAAATCAGCATTTCAATTTTATGCTTCCCATTTTCAAGGTACAAAAAATACAACATAATGTGAAGTTGAGTAGTGATGAAGGTGGTAAAACTGGGTCATTTTTCTTTAAGTTGAGACTGTGATGTCACAGTATCTTGTAAATCTCAATAGCTTAATGAGAAATGTAAGACCTGAGTAGCCTTAAACAAGGAGAAAAGGTTGTGTTGTCACAAAGCTTTGCAGTTGTGAGTCACTTCAGACATAAAAAAATACAAAGTGATTTTCATCTCATGTCTCTCTTGTACAGTTTGCTCTCAGAAAAAATAAGAAGTATTTAATGTTCATTTTTGAAATCTCTTCTGATTCTCTTTTGATATGTCAGTAAGTTTGATTGTGTCCGTTGGTAAAAACAAATGAAACAATCTCTGGGTGTGTGAACTGACCTGCACTTGAACCTGCTGATGAGCTTCGGAACTCATTGCTTTACTGCCAGCAGGAAAAGCTGCTGATGGGCATGAGGGTTAGAGAGGGCTGCAGAGACAAAGTGAAGACACTCAGAGGTGGAAGTGGAAAACGAGTGGTATCGATTCTGCAGCAAGCAGCTCCTGACAGCACGAGCAGTCTTCTCAGTCACCCAGTCTGCAGCTCGGCCGACAGGGAAGTGCTTAACCAGATTAAGCTGTAAATCCTGCAGATTTCCTTCCCAACCTCCTCACTCTTACCACCCCCTCATCCCTTTCTATCACCTCACCAGCACAGGCTCCTCGATTCAGAACTTACTGATGTATTGATAGGAATGCAGAGGTGAGGGTAAGGATGAAAATGACTGTGTATTTATGATGAAAAAAATAAAACCTTGATGTTTTAAAGGCACAATATCCAATGCTGAATTTCAAGAAAACTGGAACAGTTAGCAATTAAGAGGAAATTAAGAAAAATAAAAAACAGAAGTTTTTATGCCCATTTCTCATAGACATAGAAACTTAAGATTTGTGTGCACTTGTTGAACTTCACAATACCAACATCAGCCTTGCAAGTTCTGGAATTAGATTTTTCGAGCAAATGAAACCAAGGTGAACTTGAATCAGAGTAATGGGAAGAGAAAAGGAAAGCTACAGCTTATAATCAAATGCAGACTGCATCATGCGTCAAACACGATGAAGCAGTGTTAAGGTATGGAATGTATGGCTGGAAGTGGAATTGAATCAAGGCTCATGTGGGAGGCTACATTGACACCTGGAGGGATGTGATTGGGAGGAATGACCATGCTGATCTGAATTTGAGTGGTGTTCTGCTGCTGAACTTCAGTGCTAGCCCATAATGAACACCATGTTTGTCTCATCTCAAGCAGCATTTCTGCTCGCTTTCACTGCTCTGGAAGTTTCATTCCAACAACTCCATCTTGATCACAGAGATATAAAAGGAGCAAGCAGTCAACCAGCAGCTGGTGTTTGGCTCCTCTGGTATTTTTTACCAATGCCTTTCTGTGCCTCTGTCATGTATTGACATGTATTATTTTATTTTATTTATTTTTTTATTTTATTTTATTATACTTTTATTATCTCAAAGTAAATTGATTAGTTCTCTGCTTTTGACCCATCTCTAGTTAGACTAGGAGCAGTAGGCTGCAGCAGGGTGGTGCTGTGCCTGGGGAGCAATTGGGGGTTAAGGGCCTTGCTCAGGGACCCACAGTGGCTCACCCACTTCTTTAACCACTAGGCTACCACTGCCCCAATAATCTTATCTTAGCCATGATCTTATCTCTCAGGTCAGTTGTTCTCTCATTCAATTCTTCTATCACTGGGGCTTGGTACCTAATCTGTAAGGTGGAGCTGATGTTGACTCTCCTTTCTTCTGACATCTCGTCTTCGCTCCCCTTTACCGTAGCATTAATGAGTTGTATCTCCTCAATCTCTAGCTGTGATAGCAGATGCTGTTTGTGTATGTTGGAACACTGAGCTACTAGCTGTTTTGATGTCAGTGTAGACTGTGTGCATCGAAGCATCCATATGTCCCAAGCTGCTATACATGTCAACCATCCCATCATTGCTCTTTTGTTTGCCCTGAACTGTTTTCTTTTTATGGATTTCCATGAGAAGTTTAATGCTGACAAAGATTCGGATTCTTTGTTTTTTGTCATAGACAGGAACAAAAAAGGGTCTTGCAGATATCTGCTGATTATTGCTTGTGTTCTTTTTTTTTTAATAAATTGGTTTTGACTCTGAAGTCGTTGTCTGCAGAATTTCTCTAACTCAGGACATCAGGATAAGTTTTTCAGACACTTATATTCCTGACAGCAGGTGCAGTTTAACTGACTGATAGGTTTAAACTGAGCTTTAGAAAAAGAGCATGAGAATTGTTGCTGAAGATGGCTGGACAGTAATGTCCAACAGTAATAGCAGATAATAAACAGAGTGACAATCCCCTCCTGGATCTAGTTGTCATTTGTGTGTGGGTGTGCATTTTCTACACCATTTAATTATGCTCCAAAATAAATTCTGTGAACTATGAATATGTATATATGGCATTAGCTGAAATGAGGGTAAATTTTAGCAAAGATACTGAGTAGGATGAGATACATATATCCTTGTGTTAATGAATTGACTTAAATTGGTTACAGTTTGGGCAGCACAGTGTCTTAGTGGTTACCACTGTTGCTTCACAGCAAGAAGGTTCCTGGTTCAACTCCTGGCAGGAGTCTTTCTGTGTGGAGTTTGCATGTTCTCCACGTGCTTGCGTGGGTTTTCTCCGGGTATTCCGGTTTCCTCCCACAGTCCAAAAACATGTGAGGTTGACTGACAACTCTAAATTGCCCATAGGTCTGAGTGTGAGTGTGCGTGGTTGTTCGTTGTATATGTGGCCCTGCGATGGACTGGCGACCTGTCCAGGGTGTATCCCTGCCTATCGCCTGCTATGGGCTCCAGCAGATCCCCGTGACCCAGAAATGGATTCAACGGGTCTAGAAAATGGATGGATGGTTACAGCTTACCTGTATCAGGTTTACCATAAGTGAAGGTGGTGGAGGAGTATAAATACCTTAATGTTCACCTGGAAAACACACTGGACTGGAGATACAATGCTGATGCTGTCAATAAGAAAAGACAGAGCAGACTTTACTTCTTAAGGAAGCTTGGTTATTTCTGCATTGGAGAAAGGTGTAAATCTTCTATAAGTGTGTTGTGGAGAGTGCAATCACAATCACAAAGAAACTGAAAAAACTGATAATGAAGACTGGATCTTTTCTGGAGCCTGTGGATACGATTGTGCAAAGGAGGATACTTCATAAAATGAAGAAAATCACTGACAACTCTGAGCATCCTCTATGCAACACAGCAACTCATGAAGGAAGTGTCTTCAGTCAGAGTCTTCTTCAGATCTGCTGCAACACAGAGGCAGCAACACAGTGAAGCCCTTTGTAAATTTTGATTTTTGGCAGGCTTGAGTTTTATCCCATCCTTGTCTGGTACTTTGGCAAAAATCAAGTTCCCATGAATGTATTGCTTGATTTTAACAGGAAATCCTTCCTGCCCACAGCTATAATCCTCTACAATGAATTTATAAACTGACTGAAATTATGAAAAGTACTGCAATGATTTTTTTCTCAGTGAGGATTGATAAAGTATTTTGAATTGAATTGTACTGAATTGAATTCAGCAAACAACACCTAGTGTGGTTGTTATGACTATTTGGAGAGATCACAATTTTGATGAAGCTGCAGATTAAACCACAGGAGCAGATGACATTTTATTTAAGATGTCACCAAACTGTCTTATATCATGCAAGAGTTTAACTCAGCTTTAATCTCAATCTCATTAAAGCAAATTACAGTGCAAATGGGCCAAACATTTTAACAAAACATTTGTGCTGAACATATGAATCCAAGACAATTTTGGGCAAAACATTCAAGCTATGTGGAGTAGAAAGAGTGAAGAAAATGCACAAAAAAATCGTGGTAAATTTTAAAAATTATCAATATGGAAAAAATAAGTGTATAATGTAACAAATCCAGGTGATGCTTGAATTTTTATTGAATTATCAAAAAAAAAAACAAAACAAAGAAGTATTTCAACTTTCAAACGATAAACTTATGAAGAACAGCCTTAATTCCTCTCAGCTCTTTCTGCAGCCAGAGACCTATTGATGCAATCAGAATTACAAATTCCAATGAACGTGTCATTGCTTTGAACTTTGGGCTTGAAGAGCTTTAAGTCTGCTGCCCCCTAAGATCTCCATGGCCAAGTCTGCGCATTGATTCCTCTGAATTTGTTGGACTTTGACGGTCCCTTTATTTCTCTCCTCAAGCTTCATTCATTCATTCTCTTGCTCACTGGCGTATCCTCTTTCTTTTTGGGACATGCTTTTTTTAATGTCCTTGTTTAACACTTCGGAGGAGTCAAAGATCTGAAAACACACACACACATCCAGTACAAGTGGTGCAGACCTAAGCAGTTTCATTTAACTACAGCTCTCATTAGTCATTCAAGACAGGTACTTCCTCCTGCCCCTCTATGGCTAATTTTGATTGCCAACTTGTTAAAAGATGCACAGTATTTCTCATTTTTCATAATGATATCAGCATATGAAAAAATAAAACTGAGCGGGCCTATGTTTTGTGTTTGATAGTAATTACTATAATGAGGGGCTTTATATTTCCTGAGAGAATCACCTCTAGGGCATGGCAGATTTGAAATGTCAACACTTTAGCACAGGATGTATTTTTTTTCCAACAACGGAAATGCTGAATATGAAAAAGTTTGCATGAAAACAAGTTTTTACCTCCTTTAGCGTAATTGTCAGATAAGCGATAGTAATATAGTTGGACTAATGATTTGATACCATATGTACTCCTTACCCACCCATCCTCCTCTCTCTACCACCCCAGCCCCCTCACTCACACACGCACACACACACAAAAACGGGATTTCACGTTCTCTGGGGACCTTTTTTCATCCCATCACTTGTGGGCACCAGCCTTTCTAAAAGTCCCAGAGATCTGAAAAAA
>JAOWBL010003413.1:0-12340 GCA_028564865.1 Zenarchopterus dispar | reverse complement strand
ATTATTATTATTATTATTATTATTATTATTATTATTATTATTATTATTATTATTATTATTATTATTATTATTATTTAACTATGCTTGTTTCAAATAGACTAACATTTTCATGAAATAGTAAGACAAGTAAGAAAAAAATGGTTTTCTGCACATTTATGCACTTGCAAGTTATTGTATTCTGTCTTTATTTACATTTTCCTCCTTTATGTATCTGGAACATAGCTTAACTTTTCTGAATGATTTCACACTCATATTCAGTGAAAAAAAAAAGCTTCAGTATTTAGTCATCATGAGCATGGCATGCAGGGTTAAAACCATGGACGGTGAATTGCATTGTAAAATCAAAGTGCACTCTGGTGTCCTACCTAAATTGACAAACAGCCTCTGCAGCTACATGACTAAACTCTCATATTCCCAAATATAGGTAGGTGAAAGCTAGCAGGGGGCTGCGTGAAAATGGCTTAGGGCTGTGAGTGCCTCTTATTCACCTGGAGAAAACGATGCTTTGACAGCCCGTTGTACTGCACAAAGCCCCAGACAGATTGAATCACTTTTGAAATGTTGTCTTTTTAGATAGCTAAACATTCAGGGTCAGTACCTGGTCATTGTGGAATTGAAGAAGAAACAGCAAGCAAATGTTAGCATTAAGTAACACATCATGTTGGTGTCAGTGCTGCACTTCTCTGTAAGACTGACAGAGCTGCACTTAAAGGTCTAACCACCACCCTGACTAGCTGTTTGTTTACAACCTGTCACTGCCTGTCAAGAGCTTGTTTGCTGGCTTGACCGATGTCCCATATCTAGAAAAAATCAGTGGGAGAAAGTTACTAAAAGTGTGAGATGTAATAATGTGTAAAATTATCCTGGTGGAAGGAAATCCACATTTCTCTTGTTGCTCCACTGATTAGATTTTTGAGTGGCATATACATTACATGCTTCGCGTATGGCATGACGTGTTCTACTCGTTTGCTTCTACTGATAGGCAAAAGCATTTGTTCCACCTCAGCCAAGTGTAAAAATTGTGATATTTTGATAATTCGTGCACTTGATACTGTGTTTGGTCACAGACTGTCACTTCTGACTTTACTTGTGTCTGATAAGCACACAGTCCAAACATTCATTTCTAATAAACCAAAAAGACCTTTGTTCAAGAAAACTGAAGACTTTTACAGTATTTTGCTAATTTTAAGAATTCTAGTCAATAAATTTTTTCTTACCCAACTGGCAAATATATTTGTACTTAAAATAAAACAATTTTGACTAGATTTATGGAACTTTAGGCTTATTTCTTGTTGTTGAATTGTTATATGTCACAGATACAACCTAAAAGTCTACAGAAGGCAGACTTGGGCCAAATAAGCAACAACTGATATTGATCTGAATAATTCTGACACAAAATAATGCCCAGTTAAACATCTCCTGTTTTTAAGCAGTTTTTGATCATCAGAATTACAGCATAATTCAGAAAGCTGCTTTGGTTGATATTGCTTGATTTCACATTCGTGACAACTCTAAGGAGAGTTAATTTAATTTTATAATTTTGTCCCACATCATCTACATTTATATAACACATTATTCTTTCTTCTAAAATGCAGCGTATTGTTTTGATTGACAGTCGGCTAGCCATTATCACTTACTCATTAGTCAGTGTTATAACTCAAAACTAAGGAAGTAATCACAAGTTTATACTAACCCACCATCTTATTTTGGTCACTAAAACAACATCTGACACTGGATAATCTGCCATAAATGTTTCTGCAGCTCATTCAACGTGCGTCACCTGAAGGAAGTTGTAGCCACAGCAAGCATTGATTGATGTAAGGTGGGTGTGTTCCAGTTGGCTTTGAGGACAATACGATGGTGAGGGAAAAGTATACATATGTACACATGTGTACAGTCTATGGAAAATGAGGCTTTAAGACTGCTCTTCAGAAAACCAGTGGGTCACATGACCAACAAGGTGCGCTTATCTTCATTTTCATCACCTTAACAACTTTGTCTGTTTATTCAAAAAGATATGTGGTGGTTAAAGTGTACAGTGTGTACAAACTGTGACCAGATTCCTTTGATGAATTTTACCCAGATGCTGAAGAGCCGTGTGAGTGTAACCATTTATTTTCCTTTCTTCACATGTCATTGCTTCGTCAGCTGCAGCCTGGCTGTGAACTAACATTCTCATCAATGAAGGAATGAAACTGTATGTGGCTCCAATGAAGTATGAGGCAGATTTCCATTAGCAGAGGTCTGAGATAGATTTAGGGGTCCTGGGCCATTGGTGCATGTCTCCATTACCGGGAACAGTAATGAAGAGTTTTCAGGAACTTAAACAGAGCCAAGACAAGCCCCTGCCTTCTGGTAAGGGACGTCAGTGTGGCCGCCATCACAGTGAATTTAAACACAGTAAACAGGGAAGAGAGGAACTCCTTTCATGTTTTTGTTGTGGTTCTACTTTGAATTTTCATATTCTTTTTTTTGTAGTCATCTTCTGTTATTTATAGGTGGTTGACAAAAATATTTCATAGCATTATTTCTACCAAGTATTATGGAGTGCCAGTTCTGTGGACCCCACTCGGATTGAAGCTGTCATGGAGTCACAAGGAGAAGGACAGCTTTGCCACAACTCCACCCTTATAAGCTGGACCTCTGCCAATGGAAACTCACTGATTGTAAATTGAGTCCAGCTCATTATAATGCATCACATTATTAAGATCAATATTCTGTCTGCTGTCCTCTTGCCTCTTGTCTTGTCAGCTGTCACACAACATTTTGCACACGGTTTGGAATATCTTGACCAGAAGACACTCAGTGACATGCAGCTCAATCAATATAGTGAAAATCAGAATAATATAAGATAACTTTAGTAGAGGATGAAGGACTGCATCCTCAAAACAACCAGCAGAAGCTAAAGTGTTCTGCACATTAAATGCCTTTATAATATGCTCTAAGAAACAAGACAAAAGACACTGAACAGACCACCAACAAAATGGGACAAATGGTGTGGGAGCCCCATAGGCGATGAAGACACAGCTGGATGGCACAGTGTGTGCCCTTCAGGTTCAGCAAGCAGGCTTTTCTTTGCCACTCTTTTTGTCTTTTTACAACTGGCTTCTGAAATCCACTGTTTCTTTTTGTAAGTCATTTTCTGTGGGTTTCTGTTTCTGCTGTGGAAATGTTGCTGTGATCCAGCATCCCATGTAGGGTCATTTTTGAACTTCAAATGATCCATTCAATTGCAGCAAAACTTAATCTGCATAGCTCATAGCTCAGTTTCCACACACTCAGATTTGCGTTTTAATAAATAAATATATTTCAAAGTGAGTGTTTTTGTGAAATAAACGAGTGCCTGAATATTCCAGAGAACCATTACTGAATATTTTAGCATGATTATTGATAATTTTACTCTGCAGCCTGCTGATTACCACCAGCACTAGTGCAAGCACATTAGCAGCATATACAGAAGTAACTCCTGTCAATCTCAGTTCTTTTAGACATTAAGTTCAGCCAACATAAAAACACAGACATTGGCAAAGGTGATATCAAAAGACAACATTGCAGTTGTAAAAATCAGGGGCTCCTGGCAAATGTGTTGTCTTTTTCTTTTCAGTTCCTATTCCTGTCTTTTTGCAGCGCCTAAAAACAAATGAAGAAAAATGTAAATAAGAATAGCTTTGTGAGGGATTCAGTTGTACTAAAATGCAGTCTATGAAAGCAGAGACATTATAGGTGAAGAAAGCTGATGTTTACTGCTGAGACTGTTTAACAGCAAATACAAATACTTAGAGTTATAGAGTGATCCTCACATTAAGATAATATGTTGGGTCATATATTGTCTAAATAGCTATATGGGGTATATGATAATGGTACAGATTTTTCTGTCACACGTCATCTCAACATTGAGGTGCAGTGGCAAGAAAAAAATACGTGAATATTTCATAATGAACAGGGTTTTTTTTTGTATCAATCTTCCATAAAATATGATCTGATCTGGACAAGCAATTGCCTCAAGCTAATAATACACCATGAACGCTTCATCCTCGACTACTATGAATTCTTAATACGGGTGTTTAATTAAGACAAGAGAAATTATAGCTGTTTGTATGTTATCAGCTTATGTACATAAACATACTTATAGACAACCACACATAATGCGCTCAGCCTAACATACATTCGTTTTAGTCATGGTATATATACATGTACACATACCATATGGCATCGTATATCACATCAGAGGAACAGCCGGGCTTCGGCGTCTCATGTTTCCAGGTAAGAGGAACTTAACTGAAGGAGAGAGATCAATACATCTATAAGTATAATCAGTATTATATTTGGAATATGTTGGAATATGTTAGAAAGTGTCATGCACAGTACCCCATTGTGTGTGAAAAATACATGGATATAATTAATAGCTAATTATTAACTAAAGCTGAATTTTATTCCTCATGTTAAACCAAGTTCCACATTGTTGGTTTGTAGGTTTTAAGCCATTGTTTCCTTTTTTGGTAGATTTTAGTCTTGTTATGGTATTCTTAATATTTATTTCAGTATATGCAACTGTGTCATGTAATTTTAATTATCCATTGTTTTATGTTTTATTTATCCTTACTCATGCCTCCTTTCCTTCTATTTTTCATTCTTCATGTCATTATTATTATTATTATTATTATTATTATGACATAGTCAGTTATTTTTTCTTTCCTTATTCTAAGATAAATACAAATTAAGCATTTCTCAGACATGATAGTAACGAGATCAAAGCAGTCAAAGCCCTTGTTAGTGAACAGGAACTTCAACTAAAGTGGCTGGTTAAAAGACCACGTTTGTTACATATGAATCGTCCACTTGAGTCTCACAGTCTCATTTATCAAGTGGGTGTGGAGGAGGTCAAGATCACTTGATCCCAAAGAGTAACACAGCCAAATAAGTGACTAATAAATAAGATGAAATAAAGAGCCAAAGAGAAGATGAAATTGTGTTTTTTATGGTTCCTGGATGTGGGTCACAGTCAGACTATATGTTGGCAACACATCAACATAAAAAAAAAAAAAATAATGTAGGTACTACTTACTTAGTACCGTTTCCTTGTGTTTTGTGAGTCGAAACACCAGATCTCACCCAGAAAACTGCTGTTCCAGAGCAAAGAGCGAAGGGTGTAAATTTACAAGTTACATCACAATACGATATTATGTTGACTAACTGGATGACAATTAAATGTTTGGTAATAACATTCAGTCTGCCACGATACAGGATTCAGGAGCTGGCATTCAACATTAAACTATTTTATACTTTTACCAAACACAATCACTTCCAATTACATCACATCGCAGCAAGTAGCTAAAATTTTTATTAATCTAGGCAGTTAAATGAACAATTATTTTTTTCCCTTAGTAAAAATACAATAGAGCACCTCTTCATAACCACATGCTGCAGATTGTGCATATAACATAGGATGGGTTATGGTCTGCATGGTGGTCCAGTGGTTGCTTTAGCATGGAGAACAAATGTGATTATGCTACGCGGCACGTTGCGAGGTACTCGTTAGCAAAATCAAGTGTAAATATGAGACTCCACAATGGACCTTTGAAGCTGATTTGCTCCCAAAAGAAAAAAAAAAAGAAAGAAAGAAAGCAAAGTGAGTGCCATGTCTAACTTGCTTAATTCAAGAAAATAAATAAATAAAGAGACACAAATTAATGTTTAAATACATCAGTCTTTGATGATGTTTGTGAATGCGGCTCAATAAAGAGCAGAATTCATAACAACAGTTTTTCAACTGAATTAAAATTCAACATGAGCTGTGCATTTATTAATTTGGGGAGGGATTTGATCAAACGTGTTCAGCTTTATGTTTGTCAACCGCTGCTTTGGCTCACGCTCAAGATATGCTTTTGCTCTTGAAATAATGGTTGCAAGCCACATATTGCTAAAAACAAAACTTTTTAAAGAAAGAAAGAACAAAAACCCTTTTAACTGCCTGAAACTGCAAACTCAGTGTGGCGGGGTCAGAGATGAACAAACGTATCTATTTCTTTTCTCTTTTCAATGGAAACAGTTTGGAATTCATTTTCTGTGTTCTCCTTGTAAGTTTGTGTATTTACTTGTTTCTTTTTTTTTTCCTAGTTTATCTGCAGTTCAGTTTTTCATGCAGAAAACACACGGGAAGATACAAAATCACCAAACTCCTGCTCTTGCATAAACGCCTGCCATGCGTGTGTTAGTTGTAATTCCAGCGCAATGCAACAATGCAATGATGTTATGGCTAGTTTTCATTGTGTTTCAGTTCAAGTTCCTTGCTAATATCAACGGAAATGCAACTTTCTTTTGATATTTTCAGATTTAATTAACCGTCCTTTCCTCAATTTGGTCATTAACATTTATCAGTCTCACATAAAGTCAAGTAAAAAAGACAGTATGTGCTCTTTCACTTTCACTACAGATCAGGACATTAATGGAAAAAAAAAACCCTGCTCCCAGGTCTTAAACTTGGATAAAGTCAGATAAAGAACAGCACTTGACATATTGCACTGTCATTATTTATCTAACCAAAAAATAAAGCAAATGAAGAAGCAGCTGCTGCAGCTCAGTGCAGTTTTCTTTTTCTCATTTTGTCTGGTCTCATTCCTCGACTCGTTTCTCTCTTTCGTTAACGTGCTCTTCGTCACCTTTCATCTTCTCTCCCTTTCCTCCTTGTTGTTTATCCCGCTGGGTGGTCATGCTCCAACTAAATTAATATTTGTAGCAACCTTTAGTCATATTAATATCACCACATAATTGCCTTCATTATTTCTTGTGAGCAGGAAGATTTAATTTATTGAGATTAAATGTCTGATGTGACTTCTGTGCTGGGTTCTGGCTTTCACATTTGAAAATGAAAACTGTCTCTCACTTTGACGCCTGCATGTGTTGGTGATGTAACGTGGGCCCGTTTCATTTAGCTTTGAGTCTGACACCCTTGTGGGATGTCACACAACAATTTAGCATATTGAATATATTAAACCAATGAAATATTCTGTCAGTCACACAAGTGTAAACAAACATGCCTTTCCACAGAAACACAAAGTGGGTACAGTGCACTCATCAATACTGCAGAGGTATTAGAGTCAGAAGGAGGAAAACAATAAGTCAAAGGAACATTCTATTTCCTTATAGAAAACTATAATGTGAATTATGGATGCCACTCACTAATCTCACAATAGTTCAGCTCATTCACTTTCTCTTGGCTGCTTGCTGTTGGCTTAGCATTAAACTTTTATAGGCTATCTGTTTTGAACTGTTTGGTTGTGCTCTGTTTTTCTGCCAACCTCAGCACTGGGACCCCTTTGGATTTAGTGGGGAACGTTACGCACCGATATACCAACGTGCCTGCTGCGGGGCTACAGTACCACCTTGAATCTGATTTTACGTGTAAATATTGTACTTCTCTCCGTCAAAACTCTGCACTCACACTCTAAAAGTCTGTACCTAGATGCGAATGAGCATTTTTCAGAAGCCATCACAATGCTCTTCCTCCAAACCTTTCCACAGATGCTCCCATATCTGGTGATGCTGTCATTGCCTCTTAGTGGGAACACTGTTTACAACATTCCCTCCAGACTATTATTATTTAGCCTGACACAGCAGATCTCTTGCCAACATGACTCACCTAAACTAATAACATAAGTATATTTTACATCATAATTGTGCTTTTAGGGCCTCTGAAGTTTAGATATGTGTCAGGATTTTGTTTCACAACCTTTCACACATACACTGGGAAAAAATAAAAGAACGGTTATACTGACTTATTTGAATTAGTTTTAATAATAATAAATTTACTGAATCAACTCATACATTGAAGACTTCAGATGCTTTACTGTGAGGTGGGATTTTAAGAGCAACAGCAAGCTTGACAGGCAGCAACATCAGAAGACACCTAGACAAGAACCTCCTGCTCCATTTACATATTTTATGTGGGCAAACTTGTTGGAAATATCCAGAGTGATTACTAAAATAATCATTGTGGAGTTTTCCACATTGGTTATTTTGGAATTTTTTTTTGAAATTGATGAATGAATATCAAAAATTACTTTCAAATTGTGGTTTAAAAGAATCACTGAAACAGTTAACGAATGAAACTGACTTTGAGAACTTAGTTATTACCCTTAACTTAATATTTTGTTGCTCAGTCTTTTGAGGCAATCACTAAAATCAAGGGATTTCTCAGTGAGACTTCTGCACCTGTAAAGATGTATTTTGGCCCACCCCTCATGAACAAACTGCTCCAGCTGTCTCAGGTTCAAAGGGTTTCTTCTCCAGACTGTATGTTTCCACCGATGTTCAACAGGATTTAGATCAGCACTAACAGATGAGACTTCAGAATAGTTTAGTGATTTGCTCTTTATCACGACTGGCTGTTTTTAGTTGTGTGTTTTGTGTCATTATCCTGTTGGAAGACCTGGGACCTGTGACTGAGACCAAGCTTTCTCACCTTGGGCAGAACATCTCACTCCAAAATGCCTTGAGAGTCTTGAGATTTCATTGAACCCTTCACAGATTCAAGACACCCAAACCATAACCGAGCCTCCTCTGTGTTTCACTGTAGTGTTCTGTTTTTTGAATCCTTAAATTTTTCAAATGTGCAAACGTGAATATGATATGACCTCCCAAAAAGCTTTAATGTTGTCACATCCATCCAAAGGACATCCCCCCAGAAGCTTTTGCCTTGTTATGATGTATTTCCAGAAATTCCAGTTTAGCTTTTATATGATTTGCTTTCAACAGGGGACTCCTCCTCATTGTCTACTTTGGCTCAAATGGTGATGGATGGTGCAATTTCACACCGATATACCTTCACCTTGGAGTTCACCTTGAATGTATCTTCACCTTGGAGTTCACCTTGAATGTCTTTTTGCAGTTTTTCCGGTCATATCTGGGACTACTGGTCGGCAGGAGAATTTTTTTTTTTGACAAGGTTGTTTCACAGCAATCTCAAAGCAAAAAGTTGAAATCTGAAGGCAGACGTTTCAGGAATGTAAAGCAGAATCCTGCATGTAAGGGCAAGGATTCACAGTGGACTGTGGGAAATTTGTTCAAGTAGAAGTAAATCTAAGAACAGAGACCGTTTTGAGGAGAAGCAGAGCATATTTGCACAGAAGAAGTGATTTTTCTTTGTGAAGTGTTGGTGTAGAGCTCTGAAGGAGTGCAGGACAGTTCCTTCTTGTGAAAACAACAAAGTCTGCTCCTAAATTGAAAATATTCCCCTGATTAAAGATAGGTACAAATCCCCATAATTGCCATCTTCATCTTTTTAAGAGCCTATCTCTTCGAGCCTGTCTGTGTTCGACTGCTTGGTGAACTGCCTATTTTCGGCTGTGTTAAAGACGAATAATGCAATTTTTATTGTTTAGTAATGGCCAGGATGTGAGGCTTTGAGGAAAGACGACCAAACCTGCGGCCAAAATAGAGTTGCTATGCAGGGTAATGCTGTGCCAGAGCAGAAAATAAAACCTCAGAAGGGAGAGGGGACCCTCATTGGCATTCCTCCTGCATCACTTTACTTCCTATTTCCTCCCAGTGGCCAGCACCCAGTGTCTTAGCAGCCCTATGTTCCAGACCCAAGTGCGCTGTCTGCTGGTAATAAACAGCCCAACAACCGGGCCAGAGTTACAGAGCTGAGTTACGGCCTCCCCACTCTGTCTATCTCCCTCAAAGGTTAGGTGAATTTTTTGCTTTATGCTCCGTGTCACTTTCTTTTAAAACCTCTGCTGCTTCTGCTTTTGTCAGAGGTCTGAATGTCATTGGCTTTGAACGAAAACGGAGACATGAAGTTTTGGCATTTAGCCCAAGGCCAATAAAAGATTAAACTCCAAAAGACAGCTGTTATATGATGCGTCTCTTTCAGCTTCTTATCAAATGTCCCTCTGACCATGGGGGAGGGGTTTCTGACACTGTTTCTTGTATTGCAGGTCCTTCCCCTGCCCTCTTTTTCAAGGAGATCACTGCCATTGCTGCTGCTGCTGCCATTGCTGGATCCACATCCAGGCCTCCATCGGGCCTCCTCCCCCTCCGCCATCACAGGACAGCCTTGGAAAGCTTGGCTCAATTCCAGCAAGGATCTGATCCTGCAGCCACGTCAATCACGTCTTCACCGCTGGGTAACTATCATGCATGCACACAGAAAACGTCTGCCTTTGGATCTTCTGGGATTAGAGGTGCAGAGATTTGAGATGATGTAGCCCCTGTTTTTGAATTATGTTTTTTTTTTAAATTCTTGTTTGTTACTTCTGGATTCACTCATGTGTGCAATGTCTATGTGCATAAAACCTTTTTCCTGGCATGTAATTACACATCCTTGTACTCACACAAACAGAAATGCCAGATGGCTCAAAGTGAATCTTCAGGCCTTTTGATTTTCTGTTTTAAGCCTATTGATTAGTTTGACTCTGTCAAGGTGTGATCGTTTATACTGAGTCTGATTCACATTACATCCAGCAAGTCAGAATCATTCAGTGATGAGCTGGGTATTTCTAAAAAACTCAACTAAACAACTGAGCAAGTATGTATTTTGAAATGAGTTGCTCACAGTTTTAAACCCACAGTAAGAAAGGTGCAAAGTAGAATGATTCGTAGTTATTTAAATATATCAGGAGACAAAGTTATTTGTTTACCAGAAGAATGAGTTTTATGTTTAAAGCTTTCTCAAAGGTACCTTCCCACATTTTTGGGAGGCAGAGTTGGTGTGTATTCAAGGGATCATTAATGGATCAGTGGATTAGTTCAGTTGCAGATGAGCTGATTTTCTGCACACCTTTATCTGTCCAGCTGTAAGATGTTTGTAAATAACTATAATTTTAGATTATAAAGGCATGTTAATATAAACTTCCATTTTCCTCACCATTCATAGTCTTTTAAAGTTTAATGGCCCCTGAAAAACTGTGATTGACATACCAGCTACTGACATTATTCTGCATCTATTAAAGGGACATTCCAGAGTTAAAACAACTCTAGGTCTATTATTGGATAGTAAGGAGTGTAAACCTTTATAAAGGACCAAAACGGCATGAACAGAAGTAGTTTAGAGCTAGAATGGAATATGTTTGAAGCAAAATAGTAATTAATGTTAGCACAGGGATCAATGGAGCTACATCAGAATAAATAAGTACTTTACTTGTCTGACAAGACTGAAACATAATTTCACTTAAGTAATAGTGTGAAAGGAGTCCCTACAGACAAACCAAGGTTGTTTCAATTTTGTATGTGAACAAAAAGTGTGTAAAAAGTACAGATTGTTCAGGGCATCATTGTCTGGTCTCTGCCACATCATCACATATATTTACAATTATTTTGTTATAAGTCAAAACTGCTTTGATTCACAGCATTTTGGTCCCTAAACAATTCTGCACTTCTTACATCTAATAATAGACCAAGGATTTCTTTTGATGGCAGAAGATTCCTTTAAGTTAAAACACACAATATCGGTATCAATAAAATAAAGAAAAAAAGAAAGAAAAGAAAAGAAAAACATCCAGTGCAGCTGGTATTGGATGACTTCTAATTAGCCTCCATGTCAACTCAAGTTTCTTCCAGTCATCTAAGAATGATATGGCTTAGGACCCAGTATGTTTCAGTAACATCTTCTGGCATTCCACATAAATATAATGAAATGGAAAATTGTCTCCATCACATACTTTCTCTTCCTGCAGGTGTTGTGCATCACCTCTGTACGTCTTACTTACATCAACTGAACAGCCGCACAAAGCGAAGTAGTGAAGACATTTTTTTTTTTTTAAAGTTTCAGCTGCAGTGTGCAGTGAAGTGTGAGTGTAACATCTCTGTTGAGAAGGGAATTATTCAATGAATAATTCCCTTCTCAAATGTGGCTCTTTGAAGAGGAAACTTTCATAAATGATTTTTCAACAGGGCCAGGCCAAAGATTAGTACGGCACTGTCTTTCAGGCGCTAACACACCAAAGCACGTCCAGAGTAAATGCTGAAAATATTTTTGCAATGACAAAACAGAGTCATAGCAGAAAAAGTGCACGTAAACATGCGACGAAATTCTCTGAAGCCCTCGTCTGCACTGACGTTAACTGTATATGCCATAAATAGAACCAATACACTTTTACTAGATTTCCAAGCTTTTGGATTTAGACTGAAGAAGCTGCTCATTATAACTCAATTTAAAATAGATGTCACATTTCTTGTGCCTAAAATTTGCACTACTTTGCTCCCCAGAAGGTCAAGAATTTTTGAACATTCGTATTACTTACTCAGCTTTTAAATGGCAGAGTAAAGAATATATATATGTGTACAGTATATATATATATATATATATATATATATATATATATATATATATATATATATA
>JAOWBL010003412.1:0-12340 GCA_028564865.1 Zenarchopterus dispar | reverse complement strand
ATAGCAAACAGCTTCACTTGAATACTGTTCTAACAGGACATGCTATAGGGACTGGGAACAACCATTGCATTGTGGGGGATGATGGTAAACAAGCTGGAAGAAGACAAGTCAAAATAAAAGCATAGAGAAAACTGCCCAGCATGATGGCATCCTCAAATGCACAATGAGGTAGGGGATACATAATTCTGGAAGTACTTAGACTATATTAAAAACTTAAATTATCATCAAGTTTAATAACTTATCAGGATGTTAATGTCTGTATATGTTTCAAACAGCTGAGCCCTGGAAAGAGATCAATATCAAGCTTAGCCTAGCTCAGATTTGTTGGAGTTAGGACAGCAGCGTCTCATCTGAGACTCCCTTGACAAAACTGTCCCTGATTAACTAATAAAACCGATTTGTCAGTTCAAATGGACCACCACTTCACTGAAGCAACAAGAGTCATTCACATGGTCTCGTGTTGGTTTAAGGACAAGCTGTCACAAACTGTTTGGTGTCATGTAAACAAATGTTTACCGATTTTGACACTAATCTTAGAAATGTACAGTTTAATACTGAGCTGCAGCTTTGTATCTTTGCTGGCAAGACAAATGAATTGAGTTTCACCTTTTTTTCTTAGAGCATCTTATGATGAAGATGCTTTTTTTCCCCCCAACAAAGCTCTTGTTCTCAAAGAGCATCATGGGTGATCCAATCAACTGGACAGGTCTAAATGCGTGAATGCACCAGTCTGTTTAGGATTCACTGTGATCTGATCACTCAGACCACATACTGGGGTGGTCTGGAATGCACATGGCCACATTGTTTTAGGGGCACATATGCAAATGTGTTATGTGGCCATCAAATCAAATGATACCGCCTGCAGAAGAAGAAATGCCCATTTATTTACAGATCAGCTGTGTCATATTTACATACCAATGCAATTTTTTCTGATTTTCCCTTTTTCTCCTTTTACTCTCAAGAAGACTGGGCACTGTAATTAATTGCTTTTCTGCCTCCCAGCAGTTAAAAACAACAATGCATTTGGTACGTAAACAGAGATGATGAAAGTGTTTATTTACATAAAGACTGGGGAAGGGAGCTCTGATTACAAGTGGTCACTCCAGACATGTGAAGAGTCACACTAATGCCAGATGTGGACTTACTTTGAGCTCTCAGCTTGTGATTGGATCACCCAAGATGCATGTTAATGTGTGATCAGGTGTGAACAGGACCAGAAAGAAAACAAAACAGAAGAGCTCTTTATACTCAAGGCTGCATCATGGGATATGTGGCATTAATGGCTTAATCAGTGTGTTAAAGTGTTAAAGCCTTCACTTTTTATTGATCACTTTTGCATGAATGTTCCTCAGACCTCATTCAGACATGGATATGAAGGGATGAAGTGAGTTAGGATGCATACCTTTGTCACATGGGTTTTTATTTTTCTAATAATGAAAATAGAAGAAATAGACTGGGAGAAAATGTGTTGAGGCTTAGGAGATGTTTTGGTTAGATTTTGTCTACCAAAACAGGAAAAAAAAATAAAAACTATATTTTTTTATAATGTCCATCAAATATAGTCTTTTTTTTTAGACTTGTTTGTTCATGCATCTTTGTTTCTGGCAGAAATATTTAAAAATAATGCACTGTCAACATGAAAATTTTACTCAATCTATATGTGATTACCTACCAGATCCAAACCTGATTTAAAACACCTTAAAAAAATCACCCTTAGATGATCTATTCAGTCTCAGATGATGTTTTATTTGTATGTGATCAACCTCTGAGCCTTTGTGTGAAGGTTTTGACAGTAAAACCGAAGGAAATGTTAAATTATTGCAGCTTTTTTTCTATGGCTTTCAGACTTTATTGGATGCACTGCCAACAAAGGCTTTGTGTTCAAATATTGGAAGCTTTTTATTTTTTTGAACACTCCTTTAAGGTAGTAAAATTACAAAAATTAATAAAACCATGGAAAAATGTTTTAATTTTTTCCATTCACGTTATTCCTTCACTGTCTGAAGTCTGAAAGCCAATGGATAACAAATATGATGCTTCATACAGCTTTTCTTGCAGTTTGGGATCTTCCTGCCCTTCTTTTTTTATGCTGTTTTATTTTCTTTTTTCAACATATGAAGGGCGACTCAGTCTAGTTGAGTTTAGTGTGAAAGATTTGGCCTCTGCAGACAATTCTACTTCTTCACTGTCGTAAACTCTTTTATTGCTTCAGCATGTTATGCTTCATTGTCCATCAGCGTTGAGCTTAAGTCCTGTTTTGATTTGTCACACTGGATATCAGCTCTGCCTTGCCGTTTCCTTACATCCTCATCTTTTACAGATGATGTCATTTGAACAAATAAGTAATTTCCTTTTTTAATTCTTTGCTTTGAGAACATGCAAAAACACAATAAAAATAGTCTAATCATCGTGGGCAATAGTGTTAAACAAATACAATCTCAGAAGAACAACAACATGTATTTTTTTAAATACAAACACACTTGGAACCACGTTCAAATGTTTTTTTCTTTCTTTTTTTTTTGTTTAAGTGGTGATTATTATCTAAATAAAACCTGTCCATGAAAGAGATTTTGAATCAGCTGTTCAAACACAGTTCAAACACAGTTCATCAAATAAAAAAAGTAACTCATATCAAATAGCTGTAATGAGTTCCCAATATCAAAGTTAATACTTTCAAATTAAAATGCCAAAAAAAATTTGAAACTGCTATGTTTTATTGATGCTATTGATACTATTTTTTTTACAAATATTATTTTATTACTACAACTCATTCCCCTGAAAACAAAACAGTCCAAATAACACAAAATCCAGAGAAGGTGAAATTGAACTCTCGTGACTAATGAAGGAACCTATAATATTCACAAAAATGGAAAGTGGCCGGTCCAGGGTGGAGACGTTGATAGGACGCTACAGATAATTGCTGTCCAATCAGATCTGGTTTCAGCAGTTGAGGTTATGTGGAGGATAGTGCACACTTTCTGGACAGTAAAGTCCAGTCTGTCAGTGATTTGATAAAAAGCAGGATGGACGATCACCCAGAACTTGCCAGGAACGCTGCCAAGACAAATGTTTGAAGGATGTTGCTGATATTCAGGTGCTGCAGATGAACCCTGAGATATGAGCCTGTTTCTCTTCAACCAAGAGAAAACCGTAGTTTCCAGAGAACATTGTCAGATCATCTTAAGCTGACGAGAGGAATCCACCTTTGAATCAAGAGCCAAGACTAAAGTTTCCTGTCTAATTTGGAGTGGTTGATTAAAATGATGTCAATGGCTGTTATAAGTGATACTGATCGCATCCAGGAAAGTAAAACAGCCCGTATCATATCCAAAAAGGTCCCCCCAAAGATAGTTTGTCATCTTTTTAGCTATTGCTTGTGCTTTCACCAAGTGTGGCTCAAGAGTTCCAGTCTTTGACTCGTCATATGTATGTTGGGTTGAAAGTTGTCTTTGGGAACAATCAGTTGCCTTCACTAATGCTGTGTTGTTATTTTGGACTCCATAAAATTTAGGCACAAATCGTATGTAAAGCCTAATAAAAAAAAAAAAAAAGAAAACAAAGAAAAAACAAACCTCAGCAAGTCAGCTAGTTCAATTCATTTCAAACATACCAACATTTAAATGCAACCATCATCTTAAGCCATTTTACAGTGAAATCAGTCGAGTTCAATACTAATTTAGTCCAGTTTTAATCCATGAAAAACTGAAATGAGTTAATATTTTATTATTCATGTATATTCCATTTAATTCAAAGACAGTCCAGTTAATTAATGAATCTATATAATAACAATTCATTAAAAGGAAATCAAAAGGATGCATTGAATTTGTTTTAAATTAAATTTCTAAACATGTATGGGTCATTTTGTTTTAAAATAAATTCTTTTCATGTTCACATAAGCTTTTCAGTTTTGTGTCAGAAAACATCTCCATCCACATTAAACCACCATAAACACACATCACATGACCATCCAGAGTCCTCTACAAATGATCTTTGTTGAGGATTTCCTCAGCTACAGGATCTTTTTTTTTTTTTTTCTTTTTTGTAGCCAAAAAAGCTACAGGATCATTAAATACAAAAGTTAGCTGGAAAACAGCTGATTGCAAGGAAAACAAACTTAGCAGCTCTAACTGTTTCATCTCCATGACTTTGTCCACATTGTTCTTATGGTTTTTCTCTTTTTGGTCCTTAGATAATTTCATATAATATCACTTTTGTGAATCAGTGAAGGATACACAGTGCAGCATAAGAGAAAATGATTGACTAAGCTGGGTTTTTTTTGTTGTTGTTTCTGGTTTTGTGCATCTGCATTCAATTTCAACAGCTGCATTGACAGGCTTAAACAGTGTCTGCAGAAGATCAAAAATTTCTGTTCTCAAAGGTCCAAATTGCCAGATAAAGGTGGATGCCAGGCCCAACTGTATTACTGTAACAATCAATTATTAAAATAAGTGCACCCAGTATGGACGTAGCCTCGTGAAGGGTTGACGTCTGCCTCTGAGATCTTTTCCTCTGAATCTCATTCCCTTCTGAAGGGAAACTGAACATGAATCATCAAGAGCTGCATAGCTGGTGTAAAAGTCATGTTACTGCTCAGCAGTCAGAAGCTTTAGCTGATAAAAAGCATACAAGCATGTTTGAAAACAGAGCCCTTCATTCTTTGCTCAGAGGCTGGGATCAGTTTGATCAGTGATGTCACAACCCTTTAAATACGTCAACAGCCGATTTGCCTTTAGTAATTCTCTATCACATCCAGGAAAAGGTTTATATGCCTATATGTGAAAGTGTGAGAAAGAGGCAAATACTTCTAGGGAATTATCATTAAATTTATTTGTGGAACAACAGCGATAAGCAAGTAAAAACACATGGCTCCATGTTTCACTACTTCTTTTCCATCCTTGAGTTTTAGTCTTTTTTTGTTATAATACAGCCTTTTCTCACTCTATGCACCTTCATCTCTCTCTTCATCTTCACGTCTCTCCCATTTTCCCCTTTACGTTTTTCATGCCTCACTTTATATCAGCGCTAATGTAAAGTATTTTAGGGTTGGGCTAAGAGATGTTAGAAAGAGGACTAAGGAACTGCTTCTCCAAAACTTGCATTCAAATCCAAATCCAAAGAAATGGTACAAAACATTGTGAAACTTAAAACAAAATATTTATTAAGTCATACTTAATGACCTCTGGATTGTCTGTTTAAATTTGTGGGACCTCACTGAAGCGATCATAGGTGGGCAGCAGTTAAATAAAAGGTGTGAATGCACTCTGGATGCCTTTGAGGACACATTCAGATCTGATTGTTGAGGTAGTGAGCCCTGTTCACACTGGATTTAAATATGCTCTAAGCAATCCAAACATAAGGGGCCAGCATGTGGTGAGTGATCGGATGTGAATTTTCTTCTCTTCAGTCACTAATGGTGGCAGTTTGAAACAAGTTAGTGTAACTTGCAGACAGAAAAAAAGAAAGAAAAAGCTGCAAATAGCAAGATGAAGAAGATCCAACATCCAGATGTAGTCTGCATATGTGGAAAATGAATGGGAATTATCTCAGGAGCTACATGAGTAGTAAAAAAGTTGCAAAACATCTCAGTAATCAGAAGTTATTGAGAAAAAAAATCATACGTGCATCCGTCCATGTTACCAAAGCTCTTTTTTATTGTGCTCAGGGACAGGAATCAGTTAGGTCAGTGATGTCACAACACTGTGAATGCGTTAACAGCAGATCTTCCTTAGGAGATACACATTCACATCCAGGATACGTGTCTTCATAGTGTGAGACAGAGACTAATACTTACGGGGTCTCATCAGAAAAATCTGGCTGGGAAACAAAGTGCAAACATATGGCTCCTGATGCCACTCTTCCTCTTTCTCTTTTCTTGAGTTTCACACTTGGCTTCTTGTGTTACACCCTTATGTCACTCCATCCTCCCCTTTCCTTCTGTCATTTCCTTTTGACGTTTTGTGTAGATGACACAGAGAACAACTCCAATTCCAAACACAGCGGTGTCAAAACAAACCCATTTTACCGCAGTGGAAATAAACAACTTTTTCCTCTTCTCTCTCTCTCTCTCTCTTTCTCTCTCTTTCTCTCTCTTTCTCTCTCTCTTTCTCTCAGTACTTTCTATTTAACCAAAGAAAAAAATAAATGGGTGTCTTTATTTATTTTGCAGAGGAAAATCTGACCACCTCTGAGTTTCCTCCAGGTCACCTGTTTAATTTTCCTGTTTGAACAACTTAATCTCGTACCTCACGCTTCTAATTTGTGACATGTGAATTTAGAAATGAACCAATTAGATGTCAGTGTCCCAAGACACCAAAGTCTTCCCGATGTGGAGCTTAGCACTTAACTCGAACTCACCTTGATCTCCTACACAAAAAGAAGTTGTTGAACATAATCACGTGCACAGTGAGGAAGCATTACACCATTTCAAAAATGTCTGAGGTCATCGGTGAAATTGTTATTCTTCTACACCTGAATAGATGACACATCACAGATGCCTGGAAGTGTGGCATGTAAGTGGATGTATATGAACCCAAAGTTTATGTAGCGGAAAGAGGGAGGAAAATAGCAGTAGCCTTGCACGTGGACATGTTACAGCCAAACATGCGAGAGGTTTTCATCAAGTGTTAATGATCCACAAGTCCCAGGACAACCCAAACTTACTCATTTTGGCTTCGGAGGGTGAAATAATCCAACATTTGCTTTGGTTACACAACCCAAATGTTTCCACTCCAAACATAATTGATGACTTCTACCAAAGTATTTACATGAATGCTGAATAAAACTGTAGGATAAGGTGTACCTGTTTACATACTTTGCAGTAACTAATTAGAAATGTTTAATAATCTGAACCCAGAGTTTGCAGAAATCAGATAGCCTGAAATCAGGTCATTTATGGTTTTACTGTAACATGTTGAAGCGTGGTAAACGAACATGCAGAAAAAAGGAAAGGCAAGACTCAAACACACAAACAGATTTCTTTGAAAATGTACTACAAATGTACTACTACAACAATGGGCATAATCAGGGTGTTAAAGATTGTTTCATTCTTTTTTTTCATTTTCTCCTTGTGTTGCTTAATATCACTTGAATATTTAGATTAGTACTGCGACAATCTCGACTTCACTATAACCGTTTTCTATTAATGTACTGTACAAGTGTCACGAATGTAAAGAATTTAATGTAACAATAAACAGCCCTTTAAACCAAATAACTCTAGTGTTTAATCTTTACTACATTTTCTGTGCTTTGAAGGTCTAATTTCTTTTTTCGTGTCATTCACACCTTATGGATGCTGAAGTGATCCATAAGTCCCACCAGGTGTGGATCGCAGACACTCTGACTGGTGAGGATGGTTCCTCCAGAAGAGGTGCACTTCAGAAATGTCTCCACGCTGTGCTCCATTCAGGAGAAGGTGTGTTTTGGCGTTCAGCCACAGCTGAACCATATCAGTTTCCACATGGCAGATTGAGCTGGCAGGAGGTCAAACAGAAAAATGGTACCGAGAATCCAGTCCATTTTGAAACCGAAATATCACACGCATACTCTGACGTACATGCTGACATCATGTTAGTCATGGAGGCTGCTCGTGAGGAAGTGAGGGGGTTACAGAGATCTCAACATCTGCAGAGAAGTTCATTTTTTAAAAATTGGAAAGAATATTTTCTCCAACACCACTCATCCTTTCTATATGGATGATAACAGAAAATACAAGGCATGGTGAGACATGGCCACAGTTTCAGGAATGCAGGTTAATATTAAAATGTGATTCCCACAAAAGTCATAGTCTCACAAAATCAATCCAAAAAACAGCAGTGGGAAGCACCCAGCATTTTAAAAGCTCTCAGTAGGATCTGAGGTCGAGCGGAGGTCGAAGAACAATTCAATTACAGAATAAGATACATTTACGAAAGTAATTTTTGTACCAGCTATTTTTTTGTCTTTTGTCATTACACTTTCTTTGGTGCAGAAAGTGCATGTTTGCATGTGTTCAGTGAGCCGAGTCTGTGGTCTGTCAGATGCAAAAGTGATGTGGCATCACTCACTTAGGAGACATTCAGAAGTGATCTGAAACATTGCGGCCTCATTTTCTTAAAGTTACAAACAGAAAATATATATAATGGGCCACATTTAATAACCACTTACTTCCCAGACCTTCCAAAAGATGTTTTCTCAAACTCACGATTTCTGGAAGAAAAAAAGCAGCATCCAAATGCACAGAATTTGCCATTCACATATACATATATGTCTTTGATTGAACCAAATTGATGAGGGGAAATCTTAATTATACAATATAGAAACTCTTGAATTCCTCTGCATCAGCTGGGTTGCTTAACTGAAGTTAGATTTAAAGAATCGCATAGATCTTTACTCTAAAGCACTGCTGCATATCGGGCACTTTCTATTTGATTCTTAATTGTGTAAATTACTTTTTTATTTTTCCATAAAAGTTCCTTATATTTATTTATTTACTCACTTCTGCTGACTTCACACTTACTGTCAACATATCGCTACTTCACATCATTTATACGAGCTGAAAGATGTTTCCTCAAGAGTCAGCTGCACGAGACAAACTGACCCTAAACATGAGCAAATGTTTCAACATTTGCCAACACTTTCTTTCTCATCACTGAATGATCAATTTTTCTAGTCTTATTTTTCTAATCTATTTATACCTTATTCCCTTATAAGCACCTTTTCTGTCTTACTTCTTTTAAGATCCTTCCATTTATCTTTTGAACTTTTATCTCTGTCTTTCCAGCAAATCCTCTTTGACTTTCCCTTTCCTTCATATCTCGTTCCTCTTCCAGGGAGCTGCCAGCTCTGTTTAACGTGCCTCTCCATCTCTCTCACTCCCTCTCCTCTGTCCCTCCACCAAATCCTCTCTTCTCTCCAGCTATGCTGCGATATGATCATGTGGACACAACATGGCAGATTGTTCACCGGTAGAGCTTGAATTATGCAAGAAACAAAAACAGGCTACCTTTTGTCTTGTAAAATCACTACCAGGTTGTTCTCTATGTTGGTCTGTTGTTTGGCGATAAACGTCAAAGTCTCCTCTTCTTTTCTTTTCCCAGAATTTACAGTGAATCTGTTCCTGCTCTCTGAATGACTAATCTTTGTTTTCTTTCTTATTTTTTCCCTTTTCATTGTTAGAGCTCTGGAGTAAAAACTTTATTTTTTCCTTTTCCCTTCTGTGTTCACGCTGCTAACAGATTGCTGTGTTACACCTCTCATTGATTCCTAAACTGTAAGATGGAGCTGAGCATGCAAGATATTGATCACTGATCTAATGTGTGCAACAATTTGTGCTTTAAAAAGCAGATGGACCTTTTCTCTGATCATAAAAGGATGGTTGAGGCATAAGTCATGCAGCGAAATAGAATATCACATATAATCCTTACAGGTACACAAACTCCTTACGTCTCATAGCCAAGATGCATTTTTGTGCAAACGCTTTTACTGCAAACTACCAGGTTGACGTCTTGTGGGAACCCCTAAATGGAGGACTGTGATGTTTGTGTGTTATGTGATCAAAGGAGCGTGTGTTTTTGGCAACATCTGGACACGACTCCTTCACGGTTCCAAAGAAAGACAGTATTGTTCTGAAACCCGAACACATACAAACATCCTACTTCATGGCATGTGTGTGCATATGTGTGTGATTAACCTGCAAGCATCCTTGCATGTATGCCTCTCTAAGCGCAGAAATTAGTTCAAGAGTGTGCTGATAATTTCACGTGTATACAATCTCATTATCACTGCAGCAGGATGCCGAAGACGTCCTGGAGAGCTTCATCAAAACAGGATACTGGATTCTTCTCAAGTGTGAATTTTGTAACACTTGAGAAGAAATGTGTCACCCAGTTTGATGGACTGAAATCAAGCAAAGGCTTAAAGGTGGAATAAGTGATGCTGAGCAAAAGAGCAAGAAGAAGATACATTTTGGAAGTAGATATAGTTTTAAAGCTTCCCCATTCTAAGCTAAAAATGAGGACTAGAGTGAGGTCAAACACTGATGCAGACATATCAAGCTATGTTTAGTTGCACAAAGCACAATATAATATAGAAATGCATCCGAATATGTACATGCATGCAAAAAAGGGAAAAATCCTCAGTTTTAAGCATATAAAGATCATTTCTAGAAAACTGGCACTAGCAACCAGCTTCTACATGCTACAAACACTTGCCTTTTTGAAAGTTAAATCCTGCTGGAAGCATTCTCAGTGTTGCTGTCCACTGATTTTGAGTAGGGTGACATCAAGCGTTGCTGAAATAAATTGTTCAGCAATGCTTGATTTGCAAGATTTTCAACTTTTCATGCTTTGATATGACCTTCAGCAAATCAAGCTGCAGATACACATCGAGTGCTGCCATGGTGCTTCTCAGTGAGTCTGCTGTAAGACGTCAGACTGCAACACTGCAAGTAGTCAAAAAATGCATTAAACAAGCAGTCAAGCAACTGCAAAAATACCTGCATACTGTACGACTGGAGCAGACAGATTGTTTTGTTATGTGCAACTCACCAATCTACCTCAGATACGATATCCTGTAATGCAAGATGTCACTACATCAGGGGCCAGCAGAACAAGTCAGTGGGACTGGCTTCTGTTTCTGCTTTACAGTTACAGCTGTTTCTTTGGTGGTTCACTACGTACCAAAGATGACCATCAGATGAGTATACAGTACATACTGTATACTACGTTATAAGTGGTATGCTATTTTAAAATCAGCCTTAGTATGTATCAGACCACTGCATGAAACTACCAAAGAAGAAAGATATCAGCTGCAGAGCTGCAAATCATTTCCCATGGTCCAGTTTAAATAATTGGTTGTCTCAGCCTCCACAGATGACAGATGTTTCTCATGTTAATCTCAGAACACTTGTTTAATTTTTTTTATTGATGTAAAATAATTCTAACAAAAAAAAAAGAATCAAGAATAACAAACAAAAATCTTGAACTGATCACCTACTTGACCTTTTAAAGATCAGGAGATTTCTGAAGTTTTCATTAACCAGAGTGCAGAAATATATACCTTGCTTTACAGAAGTGTGTTTGAAAGGTGCTGTACCTGTCGTCCTGACAACAGTGACCCACAGCCGATAAATGACATCATTTGGCTTCTGGAAAAAGTCCCCTGCACTCAGTCCAACGAACGGCAGACCTCCAAGCTGCGCAGCCGTTAGCCAGCCTTCTAGGAAACACTGTGTGTTTGGGTAGAAACTTGTGCAGACGGTAGCGCACAAACAGGGAGATGCAAATGCATGCTGAACCAATTACCACGAGGCAGTGTGGAGACGTTGCTAAAAGCCTTCATAAATGAACGTCATCGTGTCTGAAACTATATCAAGTTTCCATGTATACACATGGATGTTCGTCTGCGTTCACGTTAACAGAGATGCACTCAAGCAAACGCACACGCAAAGCAGCTGTGAGCAAAGAGAGCCAAATTACGACATTGTCCCACTTCTTAGAAAGAAAAGAACTGCTCCAACTTTTTCTCGTCTTCCAAGAGTTTAAAAGCAGCAGAGGATTAAAACATATATCATTTCTACAGCATTATATTCGTCCTTTCTTGTTTTTAAGAAGAGCAATTGTGCATGAAGAAGTAACATCTGATTTAAAAAAAAAACTGTGGGAAAAACTTCCTTTTGACAGTTGTGTGATAAAAATGTGCAGAACTTCCAGATGACTTTTTAAACAACTTAAATTCCCATTAACAATGAAAATAAAAGATTAATTCTTTAGAAATGACAAAAAAGAAGATTCAGATGTGCAGAGGCAGTGACATGACAAACAAAGAAGGGAAAATGAGTTTGTTTTTTTCTTTCATGTATGTGAGTGTGTGTGCTCATCAAATTGCCAAACCACTTTCATCAGTATCATCCAGTGAGAAAATAACTTTGTGTCCAATGTGTCAAACTGGAACACAAGCCAGAGCAAACAGGGGTGGGACCCTAAATGCATCAAGGCACAGCTCCATCAGGGTGTGGTGCCTTAATCACTGGGTGAATTTATCTGTAACAGCATGACAATGGTGCGTGTGTGTTAGAGAGTGTGTACATTTAAATCAGAATGAAGAAAATTGGGAGGTGGAGGATAGCAGTATGGAGGAGCGAGAAAGAGGGAGACAGTAAGGAGACGAAAGGGAAGAGTTTGTTTTAGGTTAGAACTATGAGCTTTTTAGCTCCGTCTCCAGGCTTCATGCTGAGTCAGGATTATCGTCTGGTGCCTGCAGCTTCATGTTTATTCAGCCCCGTCTCATGATAAATCATCTAACAGCCTCAAAAATCAGAATCATGTTGACAAATATAGATCAAGCCTTTTTAAAAACATATATA
>JAOWBL010003409.1:0-12348 GCA_028564865.1 Zenarchopterus dispar | reverse complement strand
ATATATATATATATATATATATATATATATATATATATATATATATATATATATATATATATATATATATAACCATATATATAACCATGTATATAGATAGATATAGATATAGATATATAGATATCTATCTATATATATAATAGTTTTAATTGGTAAATTTTCAGTATTTATAATTATTTAGTTTTGGTTTAAACCTGTTACATGCTCTGTTTTTATTTTTTATTCTGAAACTCCATCAGGTGAGTGAATAACTTGTGACACTCAGGAGAAGTTTTGGAAACCTGCAATAAAAGATTTTATGACTCAGATCAGGCGCTGCTGCTGAACCAGCAGTAGAAAGTATAACATTTTTCTCAGTTCAAAGTTTTAAACATATTCACAAGGAAAAAGAAAAGCTCTTTTTCCCTTTGCTTTAAACATGAAAGCAGCGCTAAAAACGAGCCATCTAGAGCATCGTTGGTGTGCCACATCAAACTGAATTCTTTATTTTCTCTAAAATCTGAGTCAGCCTTCTTCCAGCCACCTAGATTACGATACATCCCTCCGGCTCACAAAGCTCCTAACACACCATAAACAAGAAAAATGATTTAGCAGATGTACTGTACAGCTCCATTTCCCTCTGTCTTGAGTCTTATCTCTGTATTGTGGTCCCTTCCCACCACTTCACTGCTAATGTGGAAAATATGGACATTAAACGAACCACTGCTCGATCACCCTGAGCTGTTTACAAAGGGCCAGGTGTGCCGAGCCTAACTCATTTCCCTAGGCAGACAGCCAGCGCCCAAAAAAAAAACAACAAAAAACAAAAAAAACCCAAAACAAACAAACAAAAAATTAAAGCCATGAATTTGCATATTCCTGATTTAACCAAAAAGCCAGCTCCTAAACAAATAGCACAGAACCATCCAAACTCTTTTACTTTTACTTTCCCCTCCACAGCAGAGGCATTTGGCTCAGATAAATTAAAACTGCATTCCCCACAGGTGATTATCTAGGCAAATTAAAGCAGCGATTTCATTAACATTCAGCATCAGAGTCCCTATGGTTGAGTTTTGTGGTAAGGAAAGTGACTCCCTGCACTCTTATTAGATACGAAGAAGTATTCAAATGAGACAGTCTGGCAGTGTTGCAGAAGCAGATACTGTGTCTGAGGATGCAGGGGCAGAAACCCTCAGGAGCACCCAGGCTTTTCAGGACAATGGTTGAAAGGAAACATCCTGACAACTGTGATCTTGTGGAAGAAAAGCAAATAAAAGCTGTGCAGTGTTAAGTTTATGGGTGGCAGTCACCTACCTTGTCGTAGTATGTGAAGATGGAGTTGAACTGCTCAGAGGTCAACTTGACACCCTGTAAAAATTACATTTGGCTCCATTACCCATTAATAGTCATTACAAGTCCAGTATCTGGCCTGTATTTATTGAGTCAGGGTCATTATTTGTGCACAAATGATCCAAAACAGATTATTCCTACCTGGAATTTGAGAAGGAAGTTCTCTTGAACTGGGAGAAGCCTGTGGAAGAGAAGGATTTCATTAGCTGACACAGTAGTTGTTAAACAATTCAAATCCACTGACCGTGAATGAACACCAGGGGGAAATGTGCTTTAACATTTATAGTCTGACTGAAGGTAAATAGAAAAGTACATTACCTTGCCATCTCTGAGAGGCCCAGCTTTCCATCTCCATTCAGATCAAACATCCTCAGCTACAAAGCAGAACACAGATGAGAACAGAGAGACAAAAAATGAGTGGAAGGTTTTATCTAGTCAAAATAAAGGCAAAATAAAGCCATCTCATCAGAGTTTCACTGACTGAACAATTTCAATGAATAGATACAGCTGTTGCTTCTTTTTTTAAACTCAGAGGTTTGAGAGAGGACAGTCAGTGGTGTAAGTTCCCACTCATGCAGGTCATGGAAATCCTAAAAAGCGTGAAGAGAAGGCAACTGGTCCTCAAGTCCGCTTTCTCTCTGCTCTCATCATTGTATGTTGGGAAAAGCTAAGTAGCTGGATGCCTCCCCCACAAGTCTACTCTGATTGGTCAGTTTCAGTCTGTCTCAGCTCTGCATCTGCTGAATTTTAAAATTTAAGAAAGTGTTTTATTGGATAGAAAGTTGGTAACTGCCCAAAAGTGCAAGATGAATCATCAGCATATTTCATCATTTTCCAGGAACTCCTTAATAACATTTGGATTATCTGCTATGCAACATAGTGCAAGAAAGATCATGTAACACTAAGTTATTTTCTTGTTGTTTGTTTGCTCAAAAAAACAGAATATGGCCTACTATTAATTGGATGAGCTATAACAACTAGCTAATCAAACTAATTTGATAATGAAGTTAGCAAGGCAACTTACCACAAATGGAAGAGTTTGGTTATTTTTGTACACTGCTTTTCAAAGTTTGTTAGATGAAATCTATTGGAGATTTTCAGCTGAATTCATTAAAGATTTGCAGAAATTTTATGTTGCAAATAAAATTATCATTCAAATACAAAAAGGTCAGATTAATCTGTCATAGTAAATATCAGAGACAGAAACGCCTAGCAGTGTTTACCAAAAACAACCCAGTGAACCACAGATAAAAGTATTATTTGTCGGTAGTAATTGCCAATGACAATTTTTCATCATAACTGATATTACAGGTAATCTTCTCCTAAATGTCTTGGCAGCTGAATCAGAAGTATTAAATTATTTGTGAGCCGAATTTTAAAATTAAATCAACTAACTTGTTTTGTTTTTTCTTCTTCTTCTTTTATAGTACTTTAGATACATTTATCTGTTTTTTTTTAGGAGCACATCTCTTAATATTGCGCCTTAAATCTTTACAGTAAAGCCAAAACCAACAAAACCAGTGCGACATCTTATATTGTTTAACGACTGCAAAGAAACAATGTTTTTTTTTTCTTTGAGCATTGGGGAAAATGTTTCAGAAAATCTGGTCAGCTCAGCTCAAGGGTTCCCAGGAAAAAGCAGATGTTAGAACATCTGGGCTGCGGTTGGACAACCTGCAGGGCATGATGGGTACGAGGAGGAATCACACTGCTCTGGTGCCGCCGTTATGAAAGACCTCTGAGGTCCCACCGACATGATGGATATTAGACATGCAACTTCCTTTAAGATCTTTAGGATTCTTTTGAGAGTCAATATTTACTGTTGAAAAAACTCTTCTGAGTTTGTCCAGCTGCCCAGTGTGTGGTTGTGCAAGAGAGAAGTCTTACAATAGTCTGTGTGTACTCCTGCAGCTTCTGCTCATCGTAGTGTCTGTTGGCCTTCTCCAGCAGGTCTGACAGAAAGCCCTGAAGACAGCAGAACACAGAGGCTGATTAGAGAGCAAAGACAAGTGGATCTGACTGGTTTCCACCTTCATATCATGCAGAAAGTATAAAATACAATGAAGGAGTTAAAATATGTTGCCTATGACAAAAGGTCTAAAATAATAGTTGGAACAAGAAGTATTCAAACTCTTTGGAAGTGGTTTAAAATTAACAGCATCCCCTACAGATTTCCAAAGCAAACAAAGCAAGGAAGTGAAAATGAATAAAATAGATTTTAAGTTAAAAGAAAATAGCCAAAGGAGGATCTAAAGAAATAACTGAGCAGGAGAAAATAAAAACTGGAGATGGGAAGACAAACTCTGAGCTCAAGCAATGATTTAGACATTATTTTGTGTTTCTGTGTAATAAAAAGTAAAACTACCTGCACTGCACAGTAAATTAAGGCCTCTTTAAATGCAGGAACATTGTATCAAATACATTATATCACTTGAGCCCAACACTAGTCGATATTTTCCACATCTCCTCACAAACGTGCGGCAAGACACATCCAGTGCTTGAGATTCCATCTGCATTTTTCCAAAGCGTTCATGAGTAACTTATCCTATCTCGGTCAGCCGGGAGAAACATGATTAGGAAAACAATCCAATCAGCCTGATCTGCAGAAGAGGTTTGGTCACTAACCTCACTCCCAACTGGCTCTCCGGTAGCACAAACTCTTATTGGATGTCACAAAATATTTTCAGGAGGTCTTGAAGTTACAAAACTGCATATAAAGGTATTAGAGCTTCATTTCCTTCAGCGGAGCATTAACTGGCCATTCTAGCAGATCTACACGACATAAGACCATATAATACAACAGTTAAATTTCATCCTACAGAGCTCAGTCAGTACGTTAAATGAGTTCAATGAGAAAAAGATGGATAAGTTCTTTTTTTCAAAAGGATAAATTATCTCCTTTTTAAAGGAGTAAACATCTCCTTGATTTGCTTTATCCCTGTTTTATTTTGGATAATTGACTTCCATTTTCCTTCCCGTTTAGTTTTACAACCCATTCTGGATTCACAGCAGGTCTTAGTATGCTGATTCCCCCACTTCTCTTTTATTACTCAGCTCCTCTCTTTCTGTGTATTCTGCCTTTTTTACCTTTGTCAGATCATCACCTCACCTCCCAAGTCGTTTAGTCCGTCTTCCTTCCTGTATCTTTGGTTGTTTTAGAGTTTTTCTTTGTGGATCTGCCCTTCAGCACTTTTAGTCTTTGTTCAGTCAGTTATAAGTCTTTTTTTCCCTTTCTTTCTTCATCTTCAGCTTTCAGTGTTCCTGCATCTATTCACCATACATTGTGACAGCTTTTCTCATGGTGGATGCACACCATGAAACAAATGCAAGCTCATTTATCAAGAAACTTTAGTTAGATTTCTTGGAGAAAATATTAAATTTCATCTTTTGTTTCTTTGTTGTTGTTTTTTAACCAAAAAAAAAACAAAACAGGAAAGGAAGACATTTGTGTGGAAGAGGCTCTGTACCACCTGTGGATGGTAAAAGATAAACCTTTTTGGTTTTGGTTTTTTTTTTTTTCATATTTACACTTGTCTTTGGTAATAATAGCATTTTTTGGTGTGATGTTTGAGAAATTGTGAATTGGATACTTCAGACAGATATCTTAAGACAGAGCTCTCCCTCAGCATCATCACCACCTAAAGAAGAAGCAGTTTGGTTTGAAAACATCTTCGATCTATCCAGAAAAATGACACAGTTTTGAAAAATTGTTACTGAAACACATTTAAGCTGTTATTGTTGCACATGGCATTCCTACATCTAACCAACAAACTTGATACAATCTTTGTCCCTTTAATTTATCACCAGGTTTGTGTCTCTCTATCCTAGGTTACAGGTATTATGCTAAACTAGCTTATTTTTTTTTCCTCGAGCTTCTCTGTCAACAGTCTCAAAAGTGTGTCCTCACAGGCAGAACAGAGCTGCTGGTAATGTCTCACACCGCCTGCTGTTTTGCATCGAGCAACCTTCACATACGCCGATGTGTCCATTAACATATGAGCATTACAATGTGATTGCATGCCTTGTCTTCAGCCTCTATTCATCTTAAAGATTATTTAATAACTGAAAGGTGAGATGTTTCTTAACAGTTTGGGGATCAACGGGGCTTAATCTTGGTTCTCTGGTGTGAGAGTCTACAAGGAAATGTGACCTTCCAGTCTCCTCCTATGTCCTTATTCTTTATTAAACACATAACAGCTGTGCAATAACATTTTGGGGACAATTTCACATGATGCACATTTTAATAATAAAACTTAGGCACGTAGTGTGCCTACGTTTTCTACCTACATACTTTCTCTATTAATTTAAGCTCAATATGCAACATTCTAAAAAGAAAAAAAAAAACATTTTCATCCTATTCTTGAGGATTTAATTGCACTACAATAACAGTGTTATTGCTACAACTTAAAGAAAACATTTACTTCACCTGACGACACTATGACAAGCCGCAAAAAAAAAAAAAAAAAAAAAGCTATGACAAGCCGCAGCATCGCACAAAACTCTCTGTCGTTCTAGTTACAGTTTGCTCATAAAAACATGGAGTTTTGCCATAAACTTTCATATCAAAACTATAGAAGCTCACTACAGTGTGGTACAATAGCCATAGATAGGAACAGCTGAAAGTACTGATGTTTAATCAAACGGATAGCAGAAGCTGCAGGTCCAGCTCATAAGCGTTTAAAACAGTCTTCTTGAGTTCATTGGGCTTAAACAGTGAATGATAGCTGTAAAACCATGAAGGAAATAAGCTTTTGGTTCTCTTTTTGGTTCTCTTAAGCTACAGTCACAAAGGTTCTCATGACTGATGGGTTTGTAAGAATCTCCCAGTTCCTATGAAATCTGGAGTTCCTAGACATTCATGGAGGGGGGCATAGTCTCCTACAGCCTTTGTAGGAACTTGGTACGACTGCTGTTCAATTCACAAGAGCAACTTGACACATTCTTGAGAAAATGAGGGGATTTTCTACCGCACTCTGGCCACAGAGTTTATATGATCTCTGTAAGGGTGCCCTGGAACCTAGATTGTCGTAAGGTTGTTGTACAGTACCTCTATGTGCAACTCATGGTAATCTCAAATTCTTGGTAGGAAGATCCCATGTCTTTCGGCACATTTTGTAGGGTTGTATAAGTGGTGTCTGTCCAATATCTCCAAAAATCTGTCTGCTAGAAAATTTGTGGAAAAGTTTGTAATTTTCAAGATGGCAATAATGACGAGAAGACTACAGCTCAACTTTCTACAGCTTCATCTGCAGGATGATGAAGAAAAAGATGTATCAGTTTTAGCCACTGCTTTCGTCTGGCACTGGCAGGAGGACTGGAAGAGAGAAGACAGCACCGCTGGTGGGTGCAGCCACGGATACAGAGGTGGCACCTCTACGGCCAGTAAGAGAGTCGCAAGTTGGAAGGTGACTACATGGACTACATGGCGTACCTCCGGATGGAGCGTAACACCTTATCTCAGATGTTGCATTGTGTTGCTCCATACATCATGAAAAATGAAAAGTAAGTGTAATTTTCTGGAACCAACAGTATTTCATTGTGGTAAATTGTATGATCCTAAATAATCCAAAAACATAGTGTGTTGTTCTCTTAGGTTGTTCCTAAGGCATTCTTAAAGTGGCCTTACTAAGAGGGTCTTCATGGTGTGTTTGTAGAAAATCTTGGACATGACCACTGACCTGGCCATGAACTTAGGAACGGACTATGAACGCTGGATTCTTACAAGGCTGCCTCAAGGAGGACGTAATGGTCCAAAAATCGTTCATAGGGTGCTCGCAGCCGTTGGTACGGGTCATTGTGACCGTAGCTTCACTTACTCTTGCATGAGACTGCCTTGGTTAAAGAATTTGATTAGTCTCCAGAGCAGCATATGCGAAATTATGTAAATGAATATGATGCAACTAAAGAGCATCTAAGCATATAAAGAGATGTTTTACACATAAAACAAACTCTCTAAACATATAAATTTAAAATTTGAATTATGAGACAAGAACATGTAAATGCTTGTTATCGTAGTTTTCTTTCCTTTGTTTTTATTGGTGCAAACAAAATAACATGCAGAAGGGGGATATCACATGGATAATCACAAAACTGCAGACAAAATGAAAGCATGATGAATACATATGAACTAAATTAAAAGCAAAATCATAGGTTACAGAGGCTTGGGTTATTACATCTTTGGGTTCGTACTCTGTGATTGAATGTGTGTGTTGATGTTCAAATTAACATGTGTGGTGGGGGGAGGGAAGGGGAAAAAAAGACAAAATAAAATAAGTATGACAATGAAAGCAGATGAATAAATGAAGATGATAGTTTCAGTAGTACTTTTTTCCAGTCAAGAGGGTGAAAATTATTTATGAAACTATTTCCTCAGTGGTTGACTTAAATATGTGGGTATGTATGTTACTTATTTACCTTCAGCTCATTTGCTTCAATGTAGCCACTGCGATCTGTATCATATCGCCGCCATGCCTAAAAGAAAGCAAAAAAAAAAAAAAGCCTTTCTCAGCTCAGAGGCACACAAAAGGTTTTTTTTCGACAGTGATTTGCATCAGCTCCCCTCTCCCCCCCGCCCCCATTTGTTCTTTGACTGTGCCGAGAGTTTGACTTTCCTGTGGAGACGGGAAAAAAATTGTTTCAGTGGGGACAAAGTGTGGAACATCACTGTAATCATGCAGTTTTCAATTCAGTGTGGGGTCCACATACAGCGCACAGGGTAACGAGAGTCAGAAACTGGACAGGGGGAGAGAAAGAAAGTCATTTTAATGAATGTTTTAATCTAGACTGTCCAAAGAAGGACTCCTTATCAAAGATGAATGGCCTTCCCCTTTCTCCTCCTCCTCCTCCTCCTCTGGGCTCAGCAGAGAGGAGCTACAGTGCTGTTATCCATTATATATGGCTCTGAAAATAGAAAGTTCTGCTTCCCCATTCTAACATTTTAAAAACCTCTCTGCTCACTACCCCCTCCCTGCGCTCTTCAACAAAGACTGATTATTCCCCCTCTCTTGTCTTACGTTCAGAAACTCAAGCCCTCAACTTCTCATCAGCGTTTCATTTACAGTGTTTCTTTCTCCACTTTCTCTCATTTGTCTTTTGCACACCTCTCCACACCTTCACTCTCATTCATGTTTCTCCTTGACTTTTGTTATTAAGTTTCAGTGTGACATGACAGGAAGAGCCTCTTCCTGATACGTAATTGGCTTCTAATTGCCTTTGTTCTTTGACTGTGGCACAGTCTAACACAAAGTCTGCCATTTTCTCTTCTGGTATTCCCCAGAAGTATTTGGTGCAATCAATTATTTCCTTTATTTTTTTATTTTTGGTAGCTTCTTAACGTTCTTACTCCTCCACTCATTTATTATTCAAAATTCACAGCAGCACTCAAACTCTGGACATTTTTGGACATAAATGGTTTCTTAAAACTCCAACTCCACTCCTGCACAGTGACAGAAACGAGTGGACTTTTGTCTTTTCTGTTGGCAAATGATTTAACCCTAACTGGTGCGGTGGAGTAGTTTGAGAAGAGATTGATAAAGAAAACTATTATTAGTGAAGCTAATTAAGGAAAAAAAGATTTCAGTATTCTTAGGAGAAGAAAGATTGGACTGTAATAATGGGGAAGGTCGCCTGGTGTGACGTGGCCAGATTAACTGTGTTTCAGTGTGATGGATGCATCTGTGTAAGGCGAGTGTTGGACCCATCACACTGAGTCCCTGCTGCTCAACCTGTGAAGGCAGTCACTTCAGTTGGTCAGATTATGTTCAACTGTAAAAACTGACGTCAGGTGACTCCCTGAACACAATGAATGATCAGCCAGCATTTATATTTGGGTCCATGTGGGTTAAAAGTGCACTTCAAATGTGGGTTTGTCTGTAGTTTCCATGGTAACCCTGACTGTGTTTGTCCATATGAACTCTAAATGCAATGGACCGGGTTTTATAAGCAGGGGTCAACTATATTTTGTGTTACTACAAACTGAGGAGACCCACACATTCCCGGTTGGTTGGAGTGGCAAGGCAGCAGGACCAGTGTCTTTTATTGGGAGTTTTTCCCCAACAGCAGGTCTGATTAGAGGCTTTTTTTTCTTTTAAGTCTTTCAGAAATTTCCATGTGTGCTCCAGTGTGCAGGTTCTCTGACTTCCCCTTTTACCTGTACCCGTTCACTAAGTCGAAGTAGAGCATGGCTGACCTCCCCCTATAGGGAAAGATGCATGGGGTGGATTGATCTGTACTTGTAGTTTAGAGGATCAATTTGAATTTGCAAATTATGCTTTTGTGAGCAGACAGTTGTTTGAACCAAAACAAAACAAAGCAAAATTCCAGAAAATTCTGGTATTGCTGCTCTGTCAAAACTTTTTTCATTTAATTAATTGCATATCTCTTACAATGACATCTAGATGGCCTGAAAACTGTGTATATTACAGTTTGAGTCAATTTTGAACCTTAGATATTAAGAAAACAGCATAATATGGGGACCTTAAAAGGATTTACACCAAAACTTAACAGAATCTCTCTTGTCTTCAGTTACTTGACACGTCTCAGCATCTATTTGTGCTAGACCAAATCCTGTTACTGCTCATGACGATCTATAGTCACCTGATGTGTAGTACAACTTCCAGCTCGCATACTTAAAATAGCTGACAGCTTTTCTTTTTCAAGTCCCAGCAGCAGACATGTGCAGCCATGTGCAATTGAAAGCGGCAGTCTGCATCTCTTTATTCCAGACTACTCCACTTCATGTCACTAATTGGTACATCTTCCACTGTCCACAGGGAATTAATCCATAAAATTAGCTGTTGGGTGGGAGCTAGAACATGCAGGCTGTCAACAGCTGACTGACTCCAGTCTGTGATGTGTGGCTCTTTACAGTAACTCTGTTCTGGTTCATGACAATTTATAATGAACTTTCGAGTTCATTATAAATTGTCATGTTCCAGACAACAAGGACTTTTTGGACAGAACTTCATAGCTTCTGTCCAAAAAGTCCAAAAGTGCCTCAAAGAACTGGCAAAAATGATCTCGAGCAGCTGCTTCGTATTAAAAAGATACTTAATTGTACATAAATATATATTTAAAAAGAAAAATGTCTTACCGCCATGAACTCAGCGCTGGAGCTGACAAACTGCCTGAAGCAGAGTAAGAAGTTCTCCTCGGTTGGAAGAATCTGGGCCAGCTGGAGGAAGAAAAGACAGGACTGGTGAGAACAAGATGGTGTAGTTGATGTGCTGGGAGAGAGGAGATGGACGGTAAAGAGCTTTTTGTCTGCAAAGCCTAAAAATGGACGACTGAGACATGAAGAAGAGGGAGCCATTTCCTCTGAGGCCGAGCCTAAGATGGAAATATTCATTTAAAATCACACTTTGCACTAGATGTTCACCCATGCTATTGACCCTTAAACTAATTTTCCAAGCCAGCGGTGGATTATTGATACCACAGAAACTCTTTCTCACAACTCTTTTTCAGATACCAGTCTGAGAGTGGAAAGATCTCAGGAACTTTCCCGCTGACGCTCCAGACAGACCATCACAAAGATCAATCGTGTTTGAAGCCTTTCATATTGTATTTTTGACTCTGCAAATGATCTGAGCTTACATTTCAACATTTTCCCAAGATCAACAAAGTGCAGAAAGTCTTATTGTTCTGTTGTTTGTTCTTGGCTGTTATTTGTTGAACAATTCATAAAATGGCTGTTGCCTGGCATTTCTGGTTTTGTTTATATTATTCTGTGTGAAATACAGGACGCACGTCCCAAACCTGTGAAGAGTTCCCAACATTTTTCTGAACAGGTGTTTCGAAATCCCAGATGGTTCTTTGAGACAAACCATGCAGCATATCAGGTTACAGTGAAACTGAACTATCCCCTCCTTTTAGAGCAGACAACAGCATGCTGGAGTCATTAAATGTGGGTGAAAGATGACATTTTTGACACTTGGCAAGCTAGTAAGAGTTATTTATCTTCCCAATAGGATTCAGCACAAAAACTCTGTAGTTTCAACTGCTCCAATCCATATTAAATTTTGAATGTCGATATGTATTATCAACATAATGTAACATGTTGTAGTGAGAAGACCCGTTGCATGAGAGGACTTGACGTGTCTCCTGGTGTCAGACTTCTTGCAGGTTTTATCTGTCATGGACCATCTGATGTTGCATCAGAAAAAAGCCATGATAACGTGACAGAAATGTTGTCACTGCAACAGACTGATGAGCATCAGTGCTGTTATGGATTCCATGTCTGAAAAGCACTTTTGGTTTAGGAGAGGCCTAAAGTTAACACATTTTAAGGTCTTCGTGCTTAACCAAGCTTACTGGCTGTTGTTTATGTTTCATACTTGTAAGAGAGATAAAAAATGCTCATTTTTATAGTTTATTATTGACATGAAAAGTTAAGCATGTTCTCTTAATCTCAGACTAAAGCATAGTGAATGGAAGACTTTTCACTGTTTCCATTGTTTATGCTTGCCTGAGCGAGCTGGTTGCTGGATCCAGCTTCACCTATGAGATGCTCTGATCAAACTCTTGGCATGAACGAAAACAAGAACATTTGTGAGACCACAGATTTCTGAGTAGAAAACACAGATCTACCACACGCTTACCTCTGACATCTCAATGCGTCCATCTTTGTTCTTGTCAAACTTCTGCATGAACTCCTTCATCTTTTCTCTGAATGTTGGGTTTGTAGGATCCTGCGAAACATTTGTACTGGTGAGTGAAAGCGGAGGGCTCAGTATGGATCTGTGATGAATCGCTTTTCCCTGAACTCACCACGCCTGCTCCTCTCCGGGCAACCTCCAGCTCCCTGAAGAAGTTCTCCAGCTCCTTTCCCTCAATGTAGCCGTTACCTGTGGATCAGTCACACCACATCTGCAGGTTATTAGGTCATATCGAAGAGATGGTTTCCAGAATTGTTAATAATGAAAAACATCACAACTATAGATCATAGAACTCGTAGAACAGACTATTCTCCTGCTACTTATGTACTTATGTAGATTTTCTTTCTCTCTTTTTGATTTTTCTGCT
>JAOWBL010003408.1:0-12348 GCA_028564865.1 Zenarchopterus dispar | reverse complement strand
TTCTTTAACCTTTTATATTTTTTCTAATTCTACTTTTCGTATTTCTTTATATATTAGTAGCCATAAAAGATGGTCATGTTCTGCAGATTGATTTAGCCAAGGTTTTTACCTTTGACACCCAACTCAAATAAGTTGGTTTAGGCTAATTTTATTTTATTTTTTTAATGTATTGTATTTTGTATTGTATATTTTGTAATGTATTTTTTAATGTACACTTTCCTGTTGTTGTGTGTGTGTATATATATATATATGTACTGTGTGTGTGTAGTTGTTTAATGAAAATACCTTCTTTTTTTATGCTGGAAACGATCATTTACAGTTGCTGTAGTAACTGACAACGTCTTAGTCCGTCCACAAATTATGTTCAGCCACTGTTCCGTGTCTAAAGCTGTCCGGAGTGAAACATGTACGTGTCGCTGAGCATGTGTAATTGATTAGCTAATCTTTCAGTTAACCGGACGTTTCATAGAAGTTTGCAAAGTTCTTATCATGCTCCTTTGATTTTTATTGCCAAAGTCATGTGAGCAGTAATTACTTGCATTTTCTTAACCCACGACAAATTAACTGACATATTACCATCAAAAACAACAGAAACAACCGGCTTGCTCTTCCTTGCAACGACGGTGAAAGTATTTGACAGGAACAGGCTGTTCTTGTTTTAATCATGGACGCGGTGGTAAAATTCACAAACCAAAGTCAAGGAAAGGACCGCATATTCAGGTAGGTTGTAAATGCAGCCTGTTTGATTCGTGATAAACGATACATTAAGTTAGAAAATGAGCGTGCTTTTCTCTGGATTTCAGGGCAACCCAGTATGCTTGTTCACTGTCTGTGTATTTACTGCGGAATAACTCTGAAAGAAGAGATGTTGTGGCCAAACTTAAAAGTCTGGAAAACAGCATGAGCGTCGGACGGAAATGTGAGTATACTTGCACAGAGTATACCTGCACAGTGAGGAGGGAATCATTTAAAGTGAGGAACATCATTTTAATTAACATGAGTCCCTGTTTGCGTTTTAGATAACCATTACATTTTTGCTTGAATAATGTTACTGTAACTTTTTTTTGTAGAGTCTTATCTCTAACGTTTTAGACCACAACATGGTGTCTTGTTTTGTGTGATTTAGAGACCAGAGGAAAGTGGGGGGGGGGGATTTATATGCATTTTGATCCTGCAACAGCTCTCATAAGGTGTGCGAGTTTTTCACCAGCCCTCTTTGACAGTCTGATCTAACATACTTTATGAACTTTCACCAAATGTAAGACACCCATTAAACCCAGTTTAGACTTTAAATGATTAAAACTAACCCAATACCTGACATGACAATAGTATTATTGAGCTGTTCCACATTTTACTTTTCTCTGAGATGTTGGAAAGATCTCATTATCAAAACATTATCCCAATCTTAATTTTCTGTGTACTATCTCATTAACAAGAACAGAATGAGCACCTGTCTACTTTTTAACCTTAAAAATAGCAAAGAAGCTCCACTCTGATCTGCTAAACTGACACAGTTGTATCACTTTGTTCTGTAAAGTGATAAAGTTAGTTTTAAATGTTTACACACATCTTGTACACTTCCTTCTCACAAGAGGTGGACACGCCCTAGAGACAAGAAACACGCCCACCGTATGTCAATCAAAGTTAGCTTTGCTCCCAGCTACTTCAGCTGAACCCCGCCGAAATATCTGCAGAGCTGCGTCAGACGTTTAAAGCACGTTATACCGTTGAGCGTGCTGAGTTAATGGCAAAATCAAAAATGACCTCCGCGTTTAGCCAATGTGGAGTTTATACAAACAGATTGTTGCTTTGCTAAGCACCGTAGCATAACAATTACTGGTGAAGAAGTCATAACGGCTAGCCATTGGCTGAGCCGACTGTCAATCAATTATATTAGAAATAAATTTAATGCTTTATAAACAATCCTGGTGTGGATTTTTAAAAAAATCACTCCCCTCAGACTTGTTATATGTGTGAAATCAAACAATTGAGAATTTAACGGTGTTTTGAATCATGTTGTAAATATGTTTATTTCTGTTCTAACTTTGGACACTTGAACATGGGAGTCAACGGAGATTAATTTGCTTTTGCAGCCAGCCTCTATCGATCAGTCGAGGAACTGCAACCAAACTTGGCTCCGCATGAGCCTCGGTGCAGAAGTTATGATTGGTGCTTGGAGGACATCAGTTTTCTTGCTATATCTGGTCAGAGGTCCTGTTGCGACATAGTGACTTTTGCTTGTGTTTTGAAAACCTTATTCACCCTTCAATGTGGGCGAGCAGCCATGTACCAAATGGAGAGTTGGTTTTGCGATCCTCAAATTCATTTAGGGTTCAGAACCTACATATCACTGAACCTTTTCCAGAAAGCCCTCGGGAGAAGGGATTATGTCTTTAGAGCCAGATAGATTTAGACCTACTGTTACAATAAAACAGTGCATGCTTAGTCTTATTTTTTACAGCTTTGTCCCTTTTCCTAGACCATGAGGACAAAGATATAGTACATAACACATTGAACAGCTTTTAAGATCACATTTGATCCCTCGATGTGTCAGAACACAGCACTTCTTCTGTGCAGCTTCTCTTGCATTCCACATCCCTTTACGTAGAGGACTTAGATGACGCTGCCTGTGGAATGTTTGAACTGCAGCTTTTCCTTTTTTACCACTCTGTACTATCCAAGTATGTGCTCACACCTGCACAAACCATGGCTGTAATACCGATGAACTTTAGACTGGCCTTTGAGATATCATAGATTACCTCTGGGCTAAATTTTTAAACCTTTTGAACTTTGACACTTTGCAGCGTTGCTATGAATAAAACATTTACGTGGACTGAATGGTGGCGAACTTGACTAGAAAATGAAGGATGTGCTTTTATCTTGAAGCAAAGCTGGCTGAAGATCTCGTCCTTCCGAATGACGTGGCGCAGCTTTCTAAAGGCCAAGCCTGGCCCATAGAGGACCACGTTATTGATATAGCTCCTAATTATCGCTCGTCTGCATCAGAGCTGCAGGCGGGGGGCTTTGTCACCTCTCTGTCTGGTCTGCTTTGCTTAATAACTGTGAGACATTAATGTCTCGCAATATATTATAAGAACTTTACAGAGGAAGACTTTATTTACATTTACTTGCCTTTTGAACACATTCAGACATCTGTGTATTGTAAGGCCCATTGATAGGTGAAATGACAGTATGACTTGGGTCTTTTAAAGAGTCAAGAAACATGAAGTGTAAGTGTATTTGAATTGTAATGTGTTAATGATTGTGGGCTAGTACTACAAAACGACCTGACACTTCATGTTAAATTGATTCCTGCTCTAATTCCCTTTTTTTCTTCTCTCCTCTATTGTCAGTGCTCAGACTGGGAAACACGATAAATGCCATTGACGCTGCCAAGCGAACCGTGCGGCTCTCGGACAGAGTGCTGTGCCTGTGCCTCACTGTGGCCAACATCAACCGCGCCCTCTACTTTATCTGTGATAATGTACTTTGGGCCAGAAATGTCGGGCTTATCCGCCACGTGGACAAGGAGCGCTGGAATTTGAACGCCTCACGCTTCTACTTCTACTCCTTAGTGATGAGTTTGACCAGAGATATTTACGTAGTCCTCCGGCTGATGGTGCAGAAAGGTAGAGATGCACACGTGAAAGAAAAAATGGACCGGCATCTCAGTGAGAGTCCCGAAGTGGCCGAAGTCATGGTTCCTCAGCTGGACGCCCTCATTTTCCTGCTCTTGGAAACCCTAAAATCCCACCCGGCCGTTGCCTTGGACACTGTGAAAAACATTTGCGATCTCTTCATTCCTTTAGACAAGTTGGGCATTTTCAAGTCAAATGCAGGAGTGATCGGATTTTGCGGGCTTATGTCGTCCCTGATCGGCATTATAACCCTGACACAGCCCAATTTAAAGATCAAACCATGATAACTCAGGTGGAGCTCAGCCTCAGGTTGATCTGGACAAGTATCCAAAAGCTTCAAGAATGATAAAATATCAATGCTTATGAAAATATCAATTTAGTTTAAAGGGAATAATCATAGTTTTACTAATGCATAACATGCAGGAATAGACCTTTTCGCATTCATGTCGACAACACCAGCAATTTTGCATCTCCGGTACAGATAAGGGCTCTTTACTGCATTCCTATGTGCTTTTGCAGAAATTTAATGCCACTCTGCCTACTGTTGGTCATCTGTTCTGCTGCTAACATTTTGTATTCAGATGCAGCAACACTGCCCTCTTGAGGACACACAACACCTCGCTGAATTGAAGAGCTTTATTTTCAATTTCACTGAGACAGTAAATACACTTAGTTTTGAAAGCTTTTCTCATGAGGATGACTTGATAAACCATCCGCCATCAGAAAAATTGCAAAAATATATTCCATTTCCCTTTCACGACACTTGAGTTTTGCTGTGGGGGGAAAAAAAAACAAAACAAAAACTATGCAAAGTTGAATCCTGTTGAATAAACATACAGAGCAATAAATACATTTTTGTTCCAAGTAGGTCAAATATGTAGTAGACAAAATGTTTTGATTTCACATTTCCCACTGGTGTTTTTTTTCCAGTTTCAACTGATAAAGCACACTTGCACAGAAAAACGTGAACATGGTTGGATGGTCTGGATACTGAAATTTAAAACAAAACACCCCCTTCCTACATTGAAAAAGAAAAACAGCACAAGCTTTTAATTGGTGTCCAATTAAAACCTATAAGACAAATTTTTCAAAACTGGAGAAAAAAAAAATTCTAATTAAATATATCAGTGCCAGTACAGTTTGTGCATTTTACAAGGCATCTGAGATTAATTTAATTACAAAGAGAGACAAAAGACATACAAAAGCACTTTTAAAAGTGGCAACAGTGTTAAACTACAGATTTGTAAATACTTCTGTGCCATGTTCTGCTTTTCCCAGTAAACCTATGATAGTTACAATGAATAACTGCTTTCTTAATGAAAAGGCACCTTCAGTAGTAAGCTCCTGCTATGTTTAAAAATAATAAAAAATAAACAAGACATGAGGGTTAGCACTTTAAAAGCCCCTTTCATAAGAGTGGGGGTTCCCAAAAAAGCATTTACATGGTACATAAATGGTACATTTATCGTCATCGTACTGTGATAAGTCTGACATTTTTCCCAGGAAGTGTCACCTGTGATGTTTTTTTAGTGGTAAATGGGGAAGCCCTTGACTTAAAATACTTTTTAAAATTGTTTACTTTTTAAGGACTTATTTAAATAATAGATTGCAAATGTTTAATGCTAATAAATTATTTTGGATATCTACATAACCCATGTGTTCATTTTTTTTGTTTGTAAAGTAGTACCAAAACGAATCACAAGAGCTTCCACTTTAGTTGGACTGACCATCCTCAGTTTTGATCTAGCAGATTTAAAAAAAAAAAAAAAAAAAAAAAAAAATCTTTGGTCCTGAGATGTTGTCCAACAAGCTGAATGATGGAAACTTTCCTGCAGGCGTACCTAAGCTTTAGGTTATTATCCTATCTAGTTTTGGTAGTACACGATGCTGAAACTTGATAAAAACACTTCCTGGGCTCACAGTTATCATTCCTCTAGTAGTCAGTGCTCATAGATATTCCTTCCTTAGACATGTTCATATGTGCTAAGACAGAACAATTGGTGCTCATCTCAAATCCTTCAAACATTCCAGAGTACTGAGTGTTTAAAAAACAAAAAAAAAAGTTCACTTGATTGCAAAAGAGCTGCTAAATATGAGACACTGAGGAATCATGCAGAGCCAGGTACACAGATTTCATGTGGATTCCTGAAAGGATTATACCTGTTTGATAGTGGCGCCTGATACAGTTGGACTGCGAGTGAAATTCCTGTACAGTTTATGATTATCTGACAGACAACAAGTGAAAGTAAATCAGAAAATAATTAAGACATAGAAGGCAAAAACAAGAACACGGACAACTGCCACACACGACTACCCGGTAACCAAACTTTCCTTCAAACTAAAAGACATTTATAGAAATCATCAATAAACACTATGAGTGGTGCGGGTTTAGCCAGGAGTATTTAGGGACCAGGGACACCTGGATCATGGAAATGTCTGACGGAGAACAACTTCATTCTCTCACTTTAAGCCAACATTAAGGTCAAAGTACCAGTGCATTGATGCAAATGAAGTCTTATTCCTAAGGTGTACATCAGAGCTGTGGCTAATTAAAGTGAAACTATAATTACACACTGTGGTTAATTAGATGTCTGAATGCGAGTCTTTAAAAGTTGTCTAGCAGCCCTGCGAGGTTAGCCTGGCCAACCAGTCCAGTTCTGTTCCTCTTTGATGCAAAGGGTGAGTCTGTTGTTTCTGGATTCAACTCTGAAGAACCACCGATGGGACCGTCAGCTATCAGACAGGCATCACTACGAAGTAAGTAGTGGAGCAGAAACATCAGTGAGTGTCTGTTGATTCGGTACGTTATGTATCAGTGGACATGGCAGTGAACAGGTATGACCGGCCAGGCGTAAACACGCCTGAAACAAAGCGGTCTGTGGTGGCTGTCCTCTCTCGCAGGCCTTCGAGTACACTCGCTCTAGTTCAATAAAGGCATCTCTATCACATTCAACCCAACGTCATCAAAATGTAACACTTACTGAAGTGAACTGCTGTTTTGCAACTAAACCCAAAATTAAATATCAAGGCTTCCAACACCTCAGTTTGATTACCAAAATAAAAGCAACTCCTAATCATTCACATGCAGCGTAAACATAGTACGATTACCCCAAGAAGTAAACTAATAACCAAATAAAAAGAAGGGGGTGAGTGATTTTATAATAGTTTGTCATTACGTGATAAAAAAAGGCAGTTCATGGTAGTGTAGGCTACATCTGGGTGAAAGTGACGCTAAGTGTGCATAAGCACCATCTTGAAACCAGCATGGTAGTACTGTGAGGAGTCGTTTTGTGGTGTTCCAACATTTCTTAGAAATGAAACAGGACATTAGCAAACAGCTACATGAAATTCCTTACAATCAAAGCTCAAGGACACTGGCTCCAACCGCTGATTGTTTAGCACATTTTGAAATAACTCTTAATATCATGCTTTAGAGATCTGTAACAGATCGGGTCTTGGTTCTGCAGAAGTATGGGTTTGGGTGGATGGCAAATTTGGTCTCACTATGGCAAAGTGATGATTTTAATCAGCTTGGGTCTAGTTGGAAAGACCTAAACCTCAAACATTAAACACATTTAATTCATGTCAACATGGGATCTCATTGTAAGAATAAGAATAAATGGCGCGACTGTATTTCCTCTTTTTTTTTCAGAATTTCATCAGCAAAAAAGCAAATAAATTTCTTTGTATTTAAATATAAAGACTTTAGTAGCATTTGTATACCCCTAAGATTGATTGTACCATCACTTCAATACTTCAAAATCAATACTTTTAAGTCGATAAGATAAAAAGATACAATAAAAATGATGCAATTAGGCAGGAAGAATCCCATCTGTCTACTTTTGCTGCGTCGTTTGACTGTTTTACAGCAGAACAGAATCCAGCGAGTACAGCCGAAATCAGAGCTGAAAACCAGTTTTAAAGGGTAACATTTGATCACGAGTAGGTGGTCTCAGCCCACTTTTGAAAGGAAAGGAAAAAAAAAAAAAAAGCCTTGCTTCCTGGCTTCCATTAACACTCTGAGGAGTAAAGTGAATAGTGTTGTAGCAAATTCTGGACCCAGCTGGGCAGTCTTTGGGTCTGTCTGGAGTCTTTTGGTCCAGTTGTGTGTTCACCCTGCTCAGGGTAGAGGCCAGTCACTAGCAGAGTCCCTGTGCTCGATCATAATCTGCGATCAGGCCTTTGATATGTGACAGTTTCTTATGAAGGTACTCGCATCTCTTCTTCTCTTCCCGGTACCCAGGAAACTTCTGAAGAAAAAGAAAAAAAAAAAAAAAGAGAAAGAAGAGGCTGTTAACAAGCTTTCAGTTAAGCAAATCAAACTCAATAGAGGGCCTGGTCTTACGTCTTTAATTTAGATTCAACCCCATCATAACTGTGTCTGTCTTTTTGAAATTGATTTCCAAAGATTGTGAAAGGCACCAATCTTTGGCATGTGGTCATGAGAGGAAATAGTATCAACACAGTCCTTGATGCCGTGCCAGATAACTCTGGAAACAGTTCAACATGAAGATCTCAAATGTCTTATTGAAGGATCATGGTGTCTGGCTGACACATCCAGGATGCTTTACATGGTGAAAGATACCAAATTTATCTCCTGCTGGTGCCAAGATGTCACATAACTTCAATACAAGATGTGTACGAGTAGAGGAAGAAACAGAAGCTTGTCTGATACCTGTAGCTGTATAATAAAAAAATAGTTTACTATTCCTGTGGATTTGGGAGCTATGATGCACATAAAACTGATGAGCTGATCAGAATTTATCCATCAACATGTCATGCACATCGGTGGGTTAGTGGTTAGCACTGTTGCCTCACAGCAAGACTGTTCCTGGTTCGACTCCCGGCAGGAGTCTTTCTGTGTGGAGTTTGCAGGTTCTCCCCGTGCTTGCGTGGGTTTTCTCCAGGTACTCCGGTTTCCTCCCACAGTCCAAAAACGTGTATGTTAGGTTGATTGACAACTCTAAATGGCCCATGAGGTGTAGTGCGTGGTTGTTTGTTGTATATGTGGCCCTGCGACGGACTGGCGACCTGTCCAGTGTGTACCCCTGCCTATTGCCTTCTATGGGCTGGGATTGGCTCCAGCAGACCCCATGACCCAGCGGGTACAGAAAATGAATGGGTGTCATGCACATGTACCAATGGGCCTGGATCATTTAAACATAAGGTGGTCAGTGAATGCAACACGTTTCTCTTTCCTTCTTTCTGCCTCAGGTATGGATGTGTTTGTTTGAGATATTTTTGCAAGTGGATAATGCTATAATTGATGCACTGAATGGATTAAGACTGCAATAACACTTACTTTCTTATACTTTTGATACTTCTGCAGGATTTGGTCCTCCATGAGCTGAAAAATAGAAAAGTATGTTAATGCACCCTTTTGCCTTTAGATTTTTACTTTTTTTTAAAATGTAGATGTAGTAAACGCCTATTACAGACAGTACCTTGTACTCTTGTGTTCCCGGGGAGAGAGTGTTGATCTTTGAGCCCAACTGAACAAACATTTCTGTGATAGTCCCAATTCGGTCATGAAGCGCTCTATATTCATCATACTCGGCACAGAAGTCATCATTATACTGCTGACGTTGTTCCAGTGCTGTTATGGGGCTGTATTTACTGAAATAGAAAACATTAACCTTTTAAAAGCTTTTTCTTAAAAATATAAAGAAGTAAAGTGAAAGGTGTTCTTTAGAGGGGACGCTAGTCCTCAAATCCTCCAGTAGGTGGCACTGTACATCAGTCAACTGAAAAGCTTGACACGTCATTAAGTTATCATAATGTGTTCGCCAGATGTATAAAACGTAACACATAAGATCATTTGTTTTAAAAGAAATTCTCATTGGAGCCTTGTGAAAGATTATTTGGACAGGTCTTTTACTTCCCTTTGTTTATCTAAATGATTTCAAGCTGAACACTATCCTTTAAAGAACACAGTGTTTATTTCCTCTCTACATAACTAAGGTAGACTCCAAAACTTCAACTCCTCAATAACAGAAACGGACTAAAAATAAATGATCTGGACCACTAATATGCAGTAATGGTAATTTTTATGTGACATTTATGACATAAATGTGTAAATCTTACATTAAATAATCGGGAAGTTCCTCTGTTGAGGTACGATTAACAGGTGTTTTCCCTCCCTCATGGTCTGTTGACAGGAAAAAACACACGTATCGGAGAAAAGGTTAATGCAGTCTGCCAATGCAAATGCGATAATGCACCCATCATATCAAGGCTGGCTGAGTGATTTAACACCGTCTCTGATAAGAGAGCTCATCTGAGGCAGGCAGTGACGACAGCAGAGCAGGCTGTAACGCTGCCCGCTGACTCGCTCGACCGTAGGTCACACAGCTGTTCCACGGTAAATCATCGACAAACTAGACAGTTTTAAAGTCAGAGTCCTGTGCACTCACACGAAATTATACAAATTACTGCTCTGGGGCTTCCTGAAACAACTTTAACTGATCCTTCGGTAAATGTAGACTGTTCACTACATACTAAAAAGATGTAAATTTGTCTATTGCGTTCACCTTTTCTTGACAACACATTAGACATGTTTAAATGTAACACCTTTTGATGATTTGGAGACATTTACCTTTGAGGTTTTCTTGGTTATGCTTCATGTCTGGACTGGTCTCTATCCAGTCTGGTTTTAAGCGCTCTCGTTCCTTGTCTTTGTGTTTTTTGGACCTCTTCTTTTTATGTTGGCTATTGGTGAACTGCTGGTCAGTGCAAACAGAGGTGTCATTGTGTGAGGCTTTGGGACTGGGTGCAACAGGAGCTGGCTCTGTCCTCTCCGCTTTGGGAAAAGCAGATGACGCGGTGAGTTTGTGTGGCAAGTACAGACAGTCGGGACTCCCCAGATGATGATGATTGTTGGTTTTGTCAAACTCGATCTTAACTTGTGCAGTGGAGTTTCCATGACTGGAGGAGCCACGGGCCCCGTTGGTGCTGCTGTTTGTGTGGGAGGGCGACCGGAGGGGCAGACCCTGGTCCGTCAACCTTTGTTTTTTAGGAGTTTGAATATTAGATGGTTCCAGAGCCAGTGGCCGTTTCTAGAGGAAAAAAAAAAAGAGGTAGTTCCATGAAATAGTCCATGACGTAACGCGTTAATTTAACCACATCCTGCAAGATAGTTTAATAGATGACATAAGAGCTTTATCAACCTTTGTATCTCACTGAGGGCAAAGAGCCCAAGTATGTACATTTCCCATGATGTGGAACTATTTCTTTTAATTCCAGTAAGAGCTATATTTACACTCAAGCTATTTATGCAGTGACACAAAGGAATAACCGAGCTGCCAAAGTATGTGCTAAGGAAGAGTTGCCACATCTACCGTCTTACAGGAGAAAGAGGGAAACACAAATCATTCAAGGTGAAGAATTACCACAGATAGATTCTTGGCAGGACTGAGTCTCGAGGGAGAGCCCCCAGGAGATTTGTGGAATGAATGGTTGGATTGGGGACTCTTCAGCTGGCTACTGTGGAGTGGCTGAAGCTTCCTGAGGAAAGATTAAAAACACAGCACCTTCAGATGGACAGCGACTGCAAGGTAAAATGGCCTGCGAGCAGAACAAGAAGAGCGAGTATATCGCGTCGTGGAGCTCGCTTCGGCAGTTTTACGACCAAGTGAATGAGCAATTACTACTGAGAAAAAGATAAAAAGGTGGAAGCCTTTCCACAGAAGAAATAATCAATGGAATTACACAGCTGTCAATCTTGGTGAAACAGCCTCCGTGAGGGAACCAGAGACTTGAACACAGTCCAGTGGGCAGAACAATAGCAACAGATTTGACCTCTGTGAGGCCAAACCCTCTTTTCTGGTAATCTACTTCCTACAGCTTCTTCCTCAAACAGATGCCATTAAAAAAAAAAAAAAAAAAAAGTTCAGTGCCTGCAGTGAGTTCAGCCTACTTGGTTAATCAAACGTACAGTGCCGGTGAAGCTCATGTTCATTAAACAACATCAGACAACAATTGCCAACCAAAAACTGAACAAACTAGAAGAAGAAAACATGAGTTTACAGTATTTCCAGGCTGGCATGGGTTCATTGCCAATCGTTGGATGAATACAACTGGTAGTTACCGGGACTTGCACTTTTTTTTTTTTTAATTTTTTTACAAAGTGGTTGTGATGCACACGGTCTGCATGCTTATTGGCAGGTGAAGGGGTCATAGGAGCAGAGGAAGGTCTCTCTGAAAAGCTCAGTCTTGAAACTCTTGCCATTTGGCAACACAGTGCAGCAAATATTTCCCCTTGTTTTAATGTGTCCATTAAGAGATTCATCAGCGCACAGAAGTAGTCATGTAGAAGCTCCCCTTTCAAAATGTTCACAGCAGACTTTCACATTAATCCGCTGGCCTTTTGTAGCGACGTCGGTACCGTCACGTGGCATCCATCCTTTAGTCTTTATTGCATTACCAGGCCAAAGAGGCTCTAAGGGTCTAAAGTAACCTTAAAGGTAACTGAAAGTTTGGGAAATGTGTGTGGTTGCCTCCTTGGTAGGTGTTTTTTTTTATAAAAAAAAACATGGGCACCACTCTTGTATCTGAGATGAATAAAGAGCTGAAGAAGTAAGGTTTTTAGCTTAGAGCACCTCTCAAACTCTATCTCTAATGGATAAAAAAAAAAAATATATATATATGTATATATATATATATATATATATATATATATATATATATATATATATATATATATATATATATA
>JAOWBL010003407.1:0-12350 GCA_028564865.1 Zenarchopterus dispar | reverse complement strand
GATAGATAGATAGATAGATAGATAGATAGATAGATAGATAGATAGATAGATAGATAGATAGATAGATAGATAGAAGGGTGAACAGTTTTCTATTTTAGGTCTATTTACAGCCAGTGGGACCATCCCATTAGTCCCATGAACACCTTCTTCTAGGTCAAATCATTTAGCCATTTACAAATTAAAAAAAGCTTGTCAAAGGACTTAACTAACAGTCATTCTGGGAATAGTGCAGATAATAATAAAACCGGACAAATTAGGCCAAACTACAGTCCTAAATTCCTTTAGCAGCCTCAGAATAAATATGCATCGCTGTCTAGTAAGAGGCGGTGGTCTACATGGTGACATGTCTGTACAGGTGAGGCGGAGGGAGGGAAAGAGGGAGGAGGAGAGGGAACAGGCGTTGGAGCGTGTGAAATACTTTGTTGCCACCCAGGTTATCCTGGCAAGCAGCGCTTTTGGAGAACATGCCACAATTTCTCAGCCTCTCTCAGTTCCTACATAATGGCATCAAACAATGGTCTGCAGATATTCCTCTCATACTGGTGCAGCCCACATACTCCTCAGTCTTGTTACAGATATAGCATCTCCGAGCAAGAAAAAAAAGGACTGGAATCGATGTTTTATTTTTAAGAAAGCTGTGCAAGCTGGGGAGCCCTCCTGATGTAACCTAATGATGCAATATTATCAAACACTGGAGTTGTGGTTTTCATCCTGTGGTACATTCACTTGCGTCTGAACTAAGAGCTTTCCTGCTTTTCAAGAAAACTTAAAACATTTTCCCTGCTTCTTCTATGACAACAAAAGAAATAAAAGGAGTTTAAGGTGTCTTCCCGTGGCCCCTGGCCCCTCACCAGATGAAGTCGGTGCAGTGGCTGCAGAAGGTGGGCTGCTTGAAGAAACGCGGGATGAATTTGTGGTCCTTCACTTCGTGGACGTTCTTCTGCCGGAGGGCTCCCTGGCGCGCGAAGCCTCGCATTGGCTGGCGGGGTCCGTCCTCCCCGTCACTGTTTGTGGCCGCCGAGTCTGCCATTCTCCGAGTGTCCCTGAACTTGTCTGTGTGATTAATTTAACCGGCCAACGTTAAGTGGTTGACGCCAGAAAAGGAAGAGACTAATTTAAAAAAAAAAAAAAAAAAGATAAATAAATAAACAAAACGACGCTTATCTGAAGCAAAGCGCGCGTTGTTCCGAGTAGTTCTGCGAGTTTGTGTCCCCGCGGAAGGTGGCTTGACTTCACTTTAGATGATGTTGTCGCGTCCGTCAGTGTTAAAAGCTGCTGCCGCCGCTCTGACTTCCCTCCCTGCGCTTCCTCCTTTTTCATCTGAAGCTCTCGCGGCCAATGAGCGACAGAGAGAGAGAGAGAAGAGAGAGAGAGAAAGAGAGAGAGAGAGGACCAAAAGTGTTATAATTCATTCGGTTCCAAAAGAACATAGTTCAATTAAGGCTCAGTTAAAGTTGGGTTTATTATTGGGTTTTTTTCACACGTTTCAGAATGTCTAAGGAAATGTCTATTACATGTTTTAGTAAAAAAAATTGAATAGACATGAAGTGTAAAAGCTCCTTTGTCAGTATTTTTTTTTTCTTCCTAGCCGTGGATTTTATAATAACTGGACAAATCCTCAAGCTTTCTGGAGACTGGTTTTGAAGTCTCTTTTTTTTATGCTGACCTATAATGGTAATCAATACTGCGTTACAATCTTTTTTAATTAAATATGTCCAAACAACCTCATTTCAAGTGTCGCTCCCAAAACAACATCAGAAAGGACCAATGCCAAAGGTGGACGAGCAGCCTGACTGCTCATCCACCACTTGTAGTCTGAGCTAGGTCTATGACGTCACAGCACCTGCAGACGTAAGGCTTCACGGAATGGCGTAATTCGAGATGAACGCGAGCCAAATTAATCCAGTCTTAATTATAATAACTAAATAAATTCTCTCAGGCAAAAACAAAGCTTTTTCTTCATATTATGTAGGCTGTATTATTTATAAGTATTATATTAAACCATTTTTTAAAATCAAATATTCCAAGGCAAAAATTTTACACCAGTTCAACAATTATCTCTGAAGATACTGACATCTGTCACTGTTTTTTTGTTTGTTTGTTTGTTTTTGTTTTGTGTGTGTGTGTTTTGTTTTGTTTTTTGTTTGTTTGTTTTTTTAAATCTTGTACTTTCAGCCATGTGAATTTGTTTTTGACCAAACTGCCCCCTCCTACTTTGCGGTGGCAATGAAACACTCAGAAATAGCATTTCCTCTCTAGATGAGCTTCCTCTGTTTTCTGTCTGAGTTCCAGGCTGATTTCTTTACTTTTTAGCATCCTGACATCATGTCTTAATAATAATTAAAGACGAATCTCATCCAGTCAAGTGCTGAAGTAAAATAATTCCTGCTCGAGGAATCCTTTAGTAAAAGGTGAAATTCACCTGAGGGTTAATAACACATACCACCTCAGTTATGACAACATTTGTGTAAATAAAAGTAATATATTTCGCTTACATTCAAAGGTGAACCCTATAAGAACCTTAACTAGACGAATGCTTTATTTTGTAAGGTTTTATAAAATAATTATTAGTGAATATTTTGTGAAAATCTTCCTTACCTTTGGGGGGATAACTTTGACCTTAACTACTCTTACATTTGCTATTAGAGTCATTAAAGAAAAAGAAAAGGCAGAGTGAGGTGAGAAGGGAAAAAAAATCCAAGAAAAGCTTCAGAATTCCTGACTTTCTGAAACACACACACACAAAACACAAAACACAAAAACCAAAAGAAAATAACTTTTTTCATATGTAGCCTTTAATAACATACATCTCAAGATGGCATGTTATTAGGGAAAATAAAGATACCACTCACATTTTCCATAAGACTGCCTTTTAGCCAGATTATGTGAAGCATCTTATCCTGAGTATGAAACACGTGTCAGATACCAAGCATCCTCATTATAAATCTCTTGATGCAGAACATACAATGTGCTTGAATAGTACCTTTTTTTGGTAAAGCTATATATACTTGACGGGTGTCTTGTTGTTGACAAAGCTAAAATCTTGCTTTCTTTGAACTTGATTGTGAACACAAAGAACATTTTTACCATTTCTTTTCAATCAAAGTGGCAAAAGTTATTAAAAACCAGCAGGTGAAGTTCTTTTTACATTAGATTATTGCTTTAAATAGTGCAGATTATAAGTGGGGTAATCCCCTTACAGTTTGAATGCTATCATCAGAAGCAAGCCCTCTTGTTGAGTCACTATTCATACTCACAACCTTCTTTTTTTTTCAAACAAAAAGGGCACCTTGACACAATTTTTCTGAATCATAATACAACCTCTTTAACATGCCTTTGTCAAAATACCACAAAGATGCATCATAATAGCTTATTTTTTTAACCAGATCTTTACAGTGCTATTAATAGCAGCCAGTTTAAGGGACTCCACCCTTTTTCCTCTCCGAAGTGTGCAGCTCTTGAATGTAGTGTTACAGCTCTGTGCCATCCTTTTTAAGGGGTACAGCAAATGCAGCATGATTTCAACTCAGGTGAAGTTAAATATTTGGAGGTGGAATAATTCTACCCTGATCTGGGTCTGTGATGTCACAGGATGGTACAAAACTAAACAGCTCAGTGAAAAAGGGTTTTTCAGACTCAGCCAATCAGTGTATGTCCCCTTTAAGAGTATGATTTCAAAAGGAATTTTAATGCATTGCAAAATGATTTCTAAGTTGTATTTAAAGGTTTTGTTTTGTTTCTAGAATAAGAATCTTTCAAGAATGTGGTTTCCTGGGTCATTTGATTGTGATAGTTCAGTCAGAAACCAGAAATCATCAGCCAGTTGGATGATGAAAAGAAGATCCAGGAACAGGTTTCTCCACATAAACAGTGTTGGCTGGCCAGAATGTTTATGATCCATCTTTTATGGTTCATATCCTTAATTTATGTACAGAGCAAAATTAAAAGCACATTTACACCTGGTAAAGTGGAAGTAATCTTCCACCTGTTTTAAAGCCTTACAGTCTCATTTCAGGACTGTGACACCATAGTCCCAACTGGTTCGAACTGTTCACACACGTATACACATGCACATTCACACACACAAACACACACACACACATAGTCATCTGGCTGTAAGAGACCTAGATGAAATTCATTTTGCTGCAGGACAGATAACAGCATGTGCAGTTGTGACTAGTATCATCAATGCAAGTTTTACTGTAGTTCAAATATCTTCCTTTGGATTTGTCTGTTACCACACTCACTTGTTCATATATATAGCTTCTAACATCAGAGATGCACCTAGCTGTGTGATTGCATAAGTGTGTGTCTAGACAGGTGAAAAAAGAAAAAGGGCTTCTTAATTTGCAATGGTGACAGGCATCAAGAGATTCGGGTAGCAGCACACCTGTGAGTACCTGAATTAGCCTCCATGTTTGTGTAGACTGTGCCAGTGACTCACCATTTCATATATAAACTGAGTCATAGATCACATACATTTCCGTCATACACAGGATGTGATGCAACTTTCCCCCAGGGTATTGAACCACAGAGAGTGCATCCATACAGAAAAGGCAGCCTTCATGTTCAATAATATTGTTGATCAAAATCCGTTCTGTGAGGCCTGGATGTAGTTGGCTGATGGTACACATTTTCTGTCATTTTGGCTGTAGGAGAACATACATTAACCTTACATACTAGCCCACCCAAAATAATAAAAGCAAAAACTATTAAGCAAATAGTACCTTGCCTGTTGGGAAAGTACTGCAGTAATTACTATGACTCAGCTTCAACAAGTTTTTTAACTGTCATTCTTTAAAGCACAGTACAGCGTATTTTTCTTATTAAAATCATAAACTATTTTAAGTTGGCTAACTGTGCTTATGCTAACCTGCAATGCCAAATGATCTTATTTTAAGTTCATTCTTATCACATCTGCCCAAACATCAGCATTTCAAGTATCGCTGCTGAAACAACATTAAAACGAGTGCTACCAGAGCTGAAACAAGGACTAGTTGAGCTCTGCTGGGACCCAGAAGCTACTGGGGTTAGAAATGCTGCTATCATGTAAGCTAACTGGTGTCTCAGCCTGAGTGGGTGCCACCAGACTTCTACTTGGAAGGATCCTAAAATGATCTGCTGCAGTTTCTGGCACCTTCACAAACTTGGTTCATGTTGGAGCAGCTTCAGAGCTGCTGGCGAATATTCACAAAAGGATCTCCCATTTCACATCCTTCCAGACCACCCCACAGCCAGTCAAAATGACCATCAAAACAAAACATATTCTCTTCTAAATATGAATGACTATGCTCTATTAGGTCTTTATTCACAGCTCAGAAACTATGTTCAGAAGTCAACAGAGTGTGAAGCGCTAAGAAAACAATGACAACTAGCCATTGACAGTCCTATCTACCAATCAAAGCTCCAAGTCCCTATTTAGCCATACCTTTGTTGCTTTACCGATTTTCCTGTACAGATTTTATGGTTGTGAAAACTAACTATGGAGCCCAAGATTGCTTTTTGAATCAGAATGTAAATATGTGTATTTCTGCTGCAAAGTTGGACATTTTTAACATGTGAGTCAATGGAGATTGACTCGCTTTAGCCCCCAGTGGTTATTTCATGAACTGCAATATTTCCTACCATCTCAACCCTGTTGTTAGAACATTGGTTTAAATTAATTTGAAAAATTAGCTGTAAATCACTTTACGGGACTAAGCCTTACATCAAAAATACATTTAAAAAAAAAAAAAAACAGCTCACAGAGCTGCGGTTGACCTGATGTCAGAGGAATCTAAGAGTCTCAAGAAAACAATGATGGAAGAGAAAAGAGACTGAACAAAACTAAACCGTGGACAGTATAATAAAAGCTACATTTACACTGCCAGCACAATTCTGATTTTTCTCCTTTTTTTTTGACAAACGCTACATGAAATGTAATTTTTCCAAATCAGCTTCAAAGGAGAGGTAGTTTAAAATATGACATCCAATCAGATTAACCCAGATGAGTCCAAATCCAAATGCTCTGAGAGTTTTGTGTTATTCACAATGTTACATAAGCAACAATCGTGTTCACCACTGTGACGGGGGATTTTTCTGCTGGCTAGCCTTGGCTGTCTGTTAGCATACAGCTAACCTGCGTGGACCATAAACCCGGCTGTACTGACATACTCAGGAAATTGTGTACATTAAAAAAAAGACACACATAACATGACACCATTTAATATCACATTCAGTGTATCTTTATTAACGTTAGAATTCTAATGTAAGTTCTGCTATTTCCTTTATAGCTTGCGTATGAACAGCAAATATTAATCTGCAAACATGTAGCTCACAGTAGAAATAACTCATAATTAGGAATAACGTTCAGTATGTGTTAACTGCCATCTGCAAATACTTTATCTGTCATGGTCCAGAGTTTGTGTTGCGTTCTTTTTACAAAAACGTTTGATTGTTGTTATGCTGTTGTGGTTTCAGGTTTTGTGTTTTATTGATTGTTTTTTTCATCTGGTTTTGAGAATTTTTTTTTACCATCATCCTTAAATTTGATCTGAATCTGATTCTCATAAATGATCTACTGGTACTTCCTCAGTTTTACTTTTGAAACCTGTTTTTTTTCTGTCTTTTTATTCAAACGTCCAAAGACTGTCCTTTATTTTCTTTCTCTGCTCTTACACTGTATTTCCGCGCTTTAAACACTTCCTCATTTTCCCCTCTGATCCCGGAGAATTTATTTCTCATCGTTTTCTTGCAGAAAGGAAGGGACTTGTTACATAAACCCGCTGCTGCTTTCATCACAGAGCAGGACACACCAAGACTCATATATACAAGCACAAAAACTCACAACAACGATGCTGCTTTTGCTACATTAAGTCTTTCTTCTTCTTCTGCATTTACTATTACGATATCTTTTATCTGTTTGCCTCACTAAGTAAGCTCTGTGTATCTGTTTCACTCTTCTGTATCTCTTTCTCTAATCTCCCTTGCGTCTATCTCCCTCTCGTTTAAAGAGCTGTTAAACATGCCTCAAACATCATCGATCTGAAACCACAGCCAGCTTCTTCTGCTTTCACGCCGTATTTGCATAACTGCACTTATCTCACTCGTTCTTGGTAGCTGTGTGTGCGTCAAGTGTGTGCCCGCATGTGTTTGTTGCTCATAAATATGTCCATGCTTGAAGTTGTTGCAGCTTCTGTGTGTGTGTGTGCATGTGTGTGTGTGTGTGCGTGTGCGTGGCAGCTGTGTTGCTGTTTGACACCTACAGCGGCAGCTCTGAGGCAGATGGTCTCTACACTGTTTATCTGTGTAAAAGTAAGCTGTGTAATTGACTTTTTCAGTGTGTATTCGCTGTGAGATAACGGTTATATAAGATGCTTATACTTTATCTTTCGGTGCTGAAATGAGAAGGTAAATGTGCATTTCAGAAACCAAATATAGAAACTTTCGATGAATCACTTATTCTGCTGCATTGTTTGTCTTCCCCATCTTTAGCCACCTACCAGGCAGAGTTTATACCAAAACGCATGACGCCATTATTCTTTGACAGTCAGCAGTGAATTTCTTGAACCGTGTCTTCTGAGAAATGTTTCAAGGGGATGTTTTTGAGACTTTCTTCCACAAAGCCATCACAGCTTATTTTTAAGCTAAGACTTCGGCTTACAGTTTGTTTCTAAGAGGTAAACGCCATCTGTCAGAACAGTTAGTTGTGTGGCTGTTTTAAAGCTGCTGAATCACTTGCAGATTTGCCCACAGAACATCTTCACGTTGTCTCAAGGACTCTGCTGGTCCTTCAGGAGCGCTGCAAACACACTGCAAGAGTTCTGCAGACACTTTAATATTATTTTCTGATATTCTCTTTTTTGTTGCAGCAAAAGATTTATTGAATCTTTTAGTAAATTGAATTACTAAAACGTGTGTGCAGCTGTGGATTTCATAAACCTCACGGACATCACTAAAGAATGGGTCTCGTACTTTGTGATTCTTTTTCAGGCCTTCACAGTAAGTCTAAAGGGTCATTTAACAAATATGTTTGTGCTTGAGAGAATAATACAACCCTGAAAAAGAATAATGTAAGATGATATGGAAAAAGCTCATGGTGGGAAAAAAAGGAAAGAAAAAGTGACAGCATGAGTCCTTCATGAATAAGTAAAACTTCTGTTAATTTATTAATGTCCATCCATTTCAGGACAGCGATGCTTTCCTAAGAAAAATAATATAAAATAAAAATGGAACAATAAAGCTGCTTTATTTTCTTTCTTTCTGACAAAACTTAGATGATGTTCTGGTTTTGAGGATACCAACTGATGATGAGTCTTGGGAACCATTTTGCCTCGTTTTTACAGCAAACACGCTTTAAGTTGTATAGACACTTCAAGTTACACCTTTTTATTTCAAAATTACTTACACATTCTTGATTGGGAACAGGTCAAGACTCCAAGCAGACCAGTCCACTACCCGTACCCTCTTCTTCCTTGGCCGTGCCTTTTTCCCCTTGCAGTGAAAGTGGGTGCAGACCTGCTAGCCCACCAGTACAACTGGTGGTGATGAGGTAAAACGTCTTGTGTCTGAAACAGAAACAGATCAGAGCCTTTGACACGTTATCAGCACATGGTGGAGTCACTTAAATGAACATAAAAAGTCCTTAGAAATGTATAATAAGGGTTACCCCTCACTCACAAGTGGGCGCTGCATCCTTTTGGACTTGCAGATGCATTTCCACTGTGTGGTGGTCTGTCCCAGATGCCTCTGAGTTCAGAGATGTCAGCCCTGTCTCTGGACAAGACTGACTAGCTCTCTTTTTACACAGTGAAGTTTTAAATTTTTGTTAATATGTCTGGATGTTGCAGAGCTTGACAAAGGTTTACCAAAGTAATCTCTTGCCCATACAACTGTATTATTAGGCCAAGACAATAGTGTCTCTCAGTGCCACAATTCCTACACATAAATTTGATTTCTATTGCAGCTCTCAAGAATTTTGAGTCAGCAAGGATTACGATTTGATATTAAGATTCTTTGCAATTTTTGCAGCCTTTTGTAACAACACGTCTATTAAATTAAATCAACTACCGTCATAAACTAACTTTTAGCCGTATTTACAAATACAAAATGTAATTAGAATAGAAAATTGTTCATAAGATAGTGGCCATTACATCAGGGTCATTATTACGTCTGCTAAGAAGAGATTTTGTTCAGCAGTGGTACAAAAGAATGATTTCAAAAGTCTGGATCTTACTCTATTTAATATTTAAAAATGTGGTATACACTAAAACAGAGCCTTAAAAAGAAGTAAAATCCTGAAGATATTAGGTACAGTAGTAGGAAATTAAAGGTAGGGTAAACAATTTCTGCATGACGTCACGTCAGTAGTAAAAAAGAAAACATGCCTCATCATGAATTCATCTCGACACCCTCACCCCACCCACTTCAGGATGTGCACTAGACCTGTGACATCTGGTCAGGTTCAAGGCTGGTGAGGCACTGACTTCTTCTGATGGCTCCACTTGACTAACTGTAGATCGTAGGGTGCTGTCACTTCTTCTGCAGCTGAGGAGTTGCAACAAGAGTCACTGGGATCACGACTGCCCCTTACCACGAGGCAGGAGAACTGCATGCCTCACTTAGTTCCTCTTTGCAGCTGTTTTATGATTTCTCAGTACAAGAAACACGTTACAGGGACAACAGAAAAGGTGGTTTCTTGTAGCACAACCATACACGGCAAATCTTTTGGGTTGGACCACTCACTTTGAAATGATCGCGTTATCTTCTGTCCCGTCCTTTGAAGCGAGCCCTTTAGCTCCAGCACTGGTCGTCCATTATTTATTACTTCACGTTTTGATTGAAAGTCCAATTTTGAGAAATTTTTGAGCTAAGATATTACATCTGCCATTTTTGCAGTCAGTCAGATTAAAACATAAAATAATGGACTCCTATTGAACTTTCCAAAACAAGAATAAATGTGAGCTCACGTACGCCCTCTTCATTGCAGCAGAGCTACTGCCTGTCTCAACTTATGCCTTTTCGGTGTGGCTTTATGTCAGATCCTAACACTGAAGTGATAGACCTATGTGAAATGCATTACCTATTATATGGAAAGTGAGGACATATAATAAGAAATGTCTACAATGTATAAAAACATTTTAACAAAACATTACATTGGTAGCATACACTGAGTAAGCAAAAGGCCCGTGCTCAACCCAGTTTGCAGGGGACTGAGCAATCTGACATGAGGCACAGCTCAGTGCTGCTTTACCTCGCTGCCTACACTGTAATTGAATAGGATATACACAAAATACAGCGATTTTGATTATAAAAAAGATTGAAATTATTTGAATCATACAGAAATTGCATTTATAACAGAGATCAGTGGACAAATATTTATTTCATCATTAGTATACACCTCATGATGGCAGGTGCCATCACCTGCCATCATGAGAATAATGACTGGCCTGACCTCACATCCCTGATTTAGACCAGCCCCAACCCCCCACCCCAGTCACTGAAATTGAAAAAGTGTTGGAAATCCCTTACCGTACCTTTAAATATAGATATTTAGCAACAGCAAATCAATTCTCATATTTCACAGAGATGATGACATTTTGGAATATCGACATTTAGTCCAAACTCTACTTTGTCAGCTATTGATGATGGTTCTTGATGCTGTCTGGAAGCAGAGAAAAACGTTTATACTTACCCTTTAATCACTGACTCTGTACAGTTTGTTTATAGACGGTGAAAGAAGAATTGTGCAAATGTGATCAAATAACTATTTTAGGACCATTGTTTTTAAACATTTCTTTTTTTTTTCCATGTCGATCTTTACTCTGCAGAGACTCAACCTTTCATGGATGTTGCTGTGCAATTTAATCATCATTACAATTATCTGTTGACATCATTGTTTTTGAGATAACATCCCTATTGTCTTCTTCACTTCCTTACAAAGTCTAAATTGGGCCCATATCAGCCTTTATTAGATTATGTTGTGGGACTGAAAGGTCCAGCTCCTCCCCTTAAAACTGGCTGCTATCAACAGAGCTGTAAAGACATGGTCACAAGAGTCTTTTATTCCCAGGAAATTGTGCCAGCTTTTACAAAATGTGCATAACATGTCTATTTTAAAATGATCAGTGAATCATCAGTGACTCTAATTTTGACCCGAGAGGCCTTTATACAGTATTCCTGCTCTGATGCACATGCTTCCAGCTGCTTAGTTTCACCTGCTGGACTGGAGCTTCACCAGGGGAATCTGCAGAGCTGTGCACAGATGCCCTCAACAGAAGCATGAACTCTTTAGAAGCATGAACTCTTCTGGTTTTGATGTGATATACATGAGAGGATCTGTAAATACCCTAGAGGATGTGCTGATCTTGTTCCAGTTTGCTTTTTTATCAACATGGAAGAATGATCTTACAGTGAAAAGAGAAAAGCGGTTATTAGCTTTTCTTGGACCAAGAAAAGCTAATAACCTTCCACCAGGGCAAAGTCACCTGCCCAACAATATGTGAGTACAAGGTGTTGCTGTTGAATAGTAAAGATGCTTCTAAGCACAGTCTCATTACTAAATAGCTACTTCTTAAACATGCATGCACACAACAATTACTTTATAGTATTTATCTGTTATCCCTGAACATCAGTGTTGTGAAAAGAAAGTGATTGCAGTTCTACTGTCTAAGAAAAACACTGACAAAAGAAAAAAAAGTGAGAAAGCAAAAAGAGGAAGAAAATAGAGAGGTACTTTCTTCCTCCAGCTGGATGCTGGTTTCCATCTCTCTTCTGGCAAAATACACCCACACAACACCCCATTACGACCTGTTTGTCCATCCCATTCTGTCACTCATAGCTCTGGTTCATTTCCCTGAAGGAGAGAGCTTTGTCTAATGTTACACAATGGTGCTCTCTAGTGGTTCCGAGCTTCTGCTTGATTATTCCAAATGCTCAGCTAGAGAATCTGACTTTCTCACAGACGCTAGAGTCCCTTTTTTCTGCATACCGGCCTGCACAACATGATAAATTAAAAATCCAAAATGCTATAATGCATTTTCTCACGTGATAATAGATTTTAAAAAAACTCTAATGGTTTTGTAACATCAAATTAAGACGATTGTGTCATGGTTGTGAGGTTCCAGCAAGTGGCCAGTAGAGGGAGACAAAGCTTCAAATGTTTACTCAAAAACAGAGCTGAAAGTTGACACTTGGGGCCGACTGACATAGTTTATGCCCTAACTATAGTACACAGCATGTACGCTAGGGTTGAATTTCTCAAACTTCAGAGTTGTAATATAACCAGTGCAGGGCCAAATCACCTAATCAGGTGGTGCAAAGATTTACAACCCAGACTCACAACAAGAAGGTTCCTGGTTTCCAACTCAGCT
>JAOWBL010003406.1:0-12351 GCA_028564865.1 Zenarchopterus dispar | reverse complement strand
GAGAGAGAGAGAGAGAGATGCATTGTCAAGAAATCCCACTGAGACAAAGAAGTTTGAAATTAAATACAAAAACTTTTTTTAATCAGTTCTATAGACCAGAGGTTTTACTTGACAGGCTTCAAGTTTTCATCAAAACAGAGGAAAACATGTCATCTCTCTCACAATGTAGCTCTTCATAACTTTGAAGTCTGCTGGGAGAAAGTCACTTCTCTGCTTAAAGGAATCTGATACAATATAAGAGCAGGAAAACCTAAACAAAACTAAAATGTACTTTTTTTCCTTTATTTTTAAACTGTACATTGAGAGTTTTTGTTCCAGAAATACAAATATCCCACTCGTGTGCAGGAAAACTTTGTGGGTCTCACAGAGAAATTTGATTTGGAATTAAGTTTTCTCTTTGAAACAAAATTTTTGTTCATTAATCATAATTTCATTGTAATAAATAGTCATTTAGTTCAAGCAAGTCATGACATAAGTAGTGTTCAGCTTAAAAAAAAAAAAAAGACTTACCAAAGTCTTAAAAAAATGGCATTAAACTTTCATATAATTCCACAAAATAACTTGCATGACATAATGATAAAACATTTAAAGATGTTTCAAAGAATGCAGAAACCATTAGCAATTACAAGGAGACAGTCACGCCGAGAACTGAGACACACTGCTAAATTAGGAGACTACTGAGGATATTGTGTCCCCTCAATTTTCTAAATTCTCTTCTTTTTTTTTGTTTTCAGACCATGAATCATATCATCATAATTATTTTTTGCCCCGTTCTTTAAACGTTTTCTTTTTTGTTTGTTCCCATCATCATGACTATATTAAGATTTCTGACTCTGTGAATGAATTAGGTATTTGAGAAGTCTGAGAATGTATCAGATCTTGTTTAAGTAATGTTAGATTGATTTTGGGAAAATAGATCTGTTGTATTTAGGCGGGCAAATCTTTCTACAACAGTGTTATTTCATTGTTACTTATTTGTGTGGAGTAAGTGACATGAAAAACTGCTCTTCTTGGAGGTTTTCCTTCCTGAGGAAGACTGGCTGTTTGAGGGTCTTTGCTCACAGTTTTCCCAACTTCATAATTTTATAATTTTGTTTGGAGGGGGAAGATTTCTGGTTTTATAGATGTGTAATCCCTAACACATTCACACTTCTAATCCCTAAAGACATATGTTTCCACAACCCCAGCTGCATCTCATACTGTAAATCTTAACAATGTGAGCCCATTCTGTGATATATGTATAGCAGAGAACAATTTCTGTTTGTTTGTTTGTGTTTAAATAAACCATTATTGAACTGGGAACGGCATGCTTTTTGGGCTTGTCTAGAATGTTACAATAATGAATTATTACATAAGATGTCATCAAAAGCTGAAAAAGAGAGTTATTAATATGAGTGAAAAACTAATCTGAAAGTACTCTAGATAAAATGAAAGTAGCTGAAAATGACCTTCTGATGTCCACTTTAAGCTACCTGGAGTTAAATGATGAAAGACTATGGCTGCTACATTTGGTCTCAACAACAATGTCATGGAGATGAAAATCAGATGGCCATTTATATATGTATTCATTTTAATTCAATTTTATGCCAAATCTTCTTTTTTTTTTTTTTTTTTTTTGCTAAACAATGGCAAGAACAAACTCCCCTTTAGGAGGGCAGAAACCTTGAGCAAGACATGTTTTGTTTTTATCTTTTTTCCTCTCTCTCTTTTTTTTTTTTTCTTGAATGTGAGGTCAATGCAACGTCCCTGGAACCACATCTTCTAACTACCAATCACAAAGAATTAACCTATCATGTGACGTATAAAAACCATTAACTTCAGTTCCCAATTTAATAGATGTGAAGAAATTAGGCATCAAAGAAAATAATTTTGTATACTAGTGTAGGAAGTACTAGCAGACAAAATAAAACACCCTTCTACAGTATCATCTGTGTTCTTTGTTTCTTAAGAACCAGAGTATTAATAACCATCACTCACTGACCTTTGGTTAGTGAGACTTGACATCACATTTTAATCCATTGAGAAATATTTTGATATAATTTTTCACTGTGTAGGAGAGTGATGTACATTGCTATTTTGTCAATAGAGGATATATAAAAATCAATAAGGTCCGAATTTACTAGGGGTGGTGGAAGAGTAAAACATTGACTGAGGAGACTGGAATCAGCATTTATTGAAAACTTAACATCATTTTTCACATCCCTCTTTCACTTCATTCCTTGATCACAGTGTTGGTATGTTTTGGCAAAAAAAAACAATCCTCAAGATTTGGACAATATACATGGAATGAGCTTACAAACCAGGTCTCAGCCAGGATTTTGGACCAGGGTGTTCATATTTAGGGGCTTTGGGTTTTTGACATAAGGAGGGGGTTCTCTGTCTCTGAATGATCTCTGTATGAACGATCTGAAATGTAGCAAACAGCTTTTATTCAAAGCATAATCCACATATGCAACACATCAGAGGGGGGAAATGTGGAGGGAAAAAAATAAAAGCAACTTATCTTTAAATATATAAAGACCATTTGCAGATAAAACACCCTTCTACAGCATGGATCCTGATGATATCACAGCTCAGTGTCTTTGATTGGCAGCTGATTTGCATGTCACAGTACCAGTCTGATGTATGCGCTCAGCCCCGTCATTTGTTTCAGAGAGCTTCAGTTTTGCAGCACCTACTTTAACAAGCTCTCTCTATTCCTCTTTATGACTCTGTTCTCTACAAATTACATTTTTCTACACATCCACCTATATAGCATGCCACCCTACTACCACTGTCCAAATCATCTATTTTTTGTTTAAACAGGGTGTCCAAAAGGCTACTGAGAGTCCCGCTTGGCTAAAAGCATGTGGCTCTGTCACATCTTGTTTCACTGCTGAACACAGACTTACTTCTTAGTGACAACATTATTAGTGTCTGTTTAAATGATATTTAAATGATTACATGCCATCTACTTTAAATCTTAAGAGTCTTCTATTGAAGCTAGTTGTACCAGAAGTAGGTTAGAAAATGACAATTTAAAAAAAAAATGTTAGTGCATTAAAGTGTGACACCCACTAACCATTTGTGTCTTTATGTAGTCTGTATGAAGTCTATAGGAACTAAAATCTAGGAACCTAACAACAAATGGAACATTCAGAGCAGGTACTATGCCTTGCGGGGGGAAAAAACAAAACAAAAAAACAACAAACATTAAAGCTTGTGCAGACTGGTCGGGCCAGTAACTGCAGATCAGAAACACAGAGCTACAGTTAGAGATGTACCTGTAAACTGAATAAAGCAACAGGAGCCTTTTTAGTGAGTTAAGAGGAGAAAAATGATGAGATTTTTCACCTGCTGCTAGGGTTGTATCAGTTATGGATTTTATTTGACATTCTCTTTGATCTCTCTTGTGTCTCTTCAGATGCTCAGATTCCTGAAGTAATTAAGGAAAAAGTCCAAGTCCCCACACTAGTCCTTTCTGGTATACTTTCCACCCCACCATTTGCTTGTACCCAGCTACTAATTAATGAAAAGGTATGAAAGGGTCACCCAATCAAATCACTGCAGGAATAAATCAAATGCTTGTACTCCCATGGGATTCTGGATGCTGGCTGTGTCATCAGAAAAACTACTCAAGAAAGAGAGACATGACATGTTTTTGAATATGTGTTTGAATGTACTGTGGTTGCACAGTGGAATTTTACAAAGCTTTTTGCAGTTTGCAGTATGCATGTGGTTGTGCACAAATGTGTTGGCGCAAAGGTGCAGATAAGTGTGTGCTTTTCTTTGCAAGCTGTTACGAAGACATTTTCAGTATGGGATATTTGTGGTGCTCAGTTGCACAAAGGCTGGGACCATTAACCAGATTAATATGAATGACTGGATGAATGTGGAAGGTTGGATGACGGGAAAGAAACAAACACAGCCAAGGGAGAGAGACAGGGAAATGAGATGGAATGACAGAGTAGTAAGATTGCAAAGAGAGCTTGGAGGACGACAGTGGAATAAAGAGAAATAGCAAGATGACCAGGAGAACCAGCCCCAAGTCTCACAAGAAAACCTGAAACCACATTTGAAGTGGGTCAGATGTTTCAGTAAAAATGTTCTAAGATGAGAACGGATATTGTCCAAAATTCTTGCATAACATGTAAGCGTGTTTTTGATTTACTTAAAATGCATTTAAGATAAAAGCTGGCCTGCACAGTTTTAATATCTAACCCCAATTATCTAATTTTTTTACACTTAGCTCTAATTCTGTGCAAATCCACATTTTACATCTAGGTTTCACAGTGAAGTGGGCAGCCTTAAGTACAACGTATAAGTACAAGTGTAACTGTAACCAGGATGCATTGATATCTGATCACTAAAACCACACTTGGAGTTGCTCTGGGCAACAGTGGTCTCATTATTTTAGCAGTGTAAAAACAGTGTGTTCTGGGCCATATTGAAGTGCCGCCTACATAACTGATGTCTTCTGTCTAGGCAGGAGGACGCACTCGTTCATGTAACAATGGCGTAATATTAACGCCGACAAAACAAGCAGGGGCCACAACTGAAAACCCACAACATAGACTCTTGATTTGCCCACATAGTTCTTCTTCTTTTCATATCTTACATATTCATTTCTCTTTATTCCATTTACTTTTCTGTTTCTAACCTTTAAAGCCTTTTGATATCTTCAGTGTTTCTGGAAGTTATCTTTTTGTAATTATTGTAGTATACACAGTAAATAATAGAGTATATCATTCATCTGTTAAATAAAGTTCTAAAATATTCTGGTAGACTGGAAGGGTGTTCTTCTATTTCCTAGTGTCTTGGTGCAGCTTAGTGTATCATTGCTTCTCGCAGATAAAAAGAAAAATCAATGCATTTAGTCTTTGCAGGTGAAAATCATTTCTTTTTATACCCACTTAATCCTATACAGGGTCACGGGGGTCTGCTGGAGCCTTCCTCATTACAGGCAATAGGCAGGGGTACAGCCTGGACAGGTCTCTAGTCCATCACAGAGCCGGTGGAAATCATGTTGTTGCTTTTTTATTTGTGTATTGCGCAGGGGAATGATCTCTGAACACAAGAAGGCGCTGAAGAGTGTGAGCAGAGGCCTTTGGAGCTGTCCACTTGAATTTACCTCACTCAGGACGGATACCAGGTCTTAACAGTGCCTATGAGATGCAGTGGAACTAGAAATCCATCCACTGACCTTCCAATTGGAGGACGACAAGTTCCACCCCCTCATAATAATTGTTTTTAACATGTTTCACTTGTACAGTATTCTCCTTTGTGTTTCAGCTAATGCAAAACGTAAGCATGTACTGATTTCAAATGGTAGACACAGGCATACAATAACTCTGGAGTCCCCAATTTTGTAACTTTTCAGTCTTCATCTGAAACTGCTCTTTTGTGCGCTTTGGACCAACACAGCTTTGATAGATTCTCGATGGAGGAAAGAGAAACAAGCATTGATTTAAAATAGGTAGGAGGTGGTGGAACATTAAAAAGAGACACAGCATGAACGAAATGGATACAAATGTGGGACCTTCTTTTGTAGGATAATTGCACCGCCTTAATCTGTCTCCTCTATTGCTCACTGAAGGGCACAATTGTCTGAGGGCAAATGCTATGTATCAGACTCAGGACAGCTAAGGCAATTTCATGGCACTAAGGAAGACGATGATAATCCATTTAAATTGAAAAAATGGGAATGACTGTGGATCCTCCTTCATCTTGTAATTAATCCTCACTTCCTCAGAGTTTACATGATTAGGACCAAATGAATAAAATACTTCCCTCAGTGTAATCTTTGTGAAATGTTGCTGGCTTCAGATGAACATTTATTTCAAACTGTACATTCAATGAAACTGGAATACATTTGGAAAGGTAATTTTAAAGTATGTTTCAGTAATGCTTAGACATAAATAAAAGTAGAAGGTGGACCTGGAGATAAGATGGCAACACTGGTGGGTGTGGCCATGGATACAGAGGTGACACCTCTACTGTTAGTATGAGACTCTGTTCCATGAGCTGGACTGCGAATCAGAAGGTGACTATATGACGTCCGTCCGTCTTATGAACACCTTACTTGCAGCTCACTTCTGCCTTACGACTGGGGGGGTGGGTGTTTGCATGAATGCTGTACATTTACATTTACATTTACATCTGTTCACAGGAATGCTGTAAGGCCCCCCCAAGAACAACTTAATCTGTTCATGAGGCATACTAGGAATATGGGATTCTGGAATGGTCCCCTGACCCTAAACAATTCATGAAAATCATGCATTGTTCTCTTAGGTTGTTCCTAAGGCATCCCTACAGTGGTCCTACGAAGAGGACAAGATCATCAACCTGACCACAAACTTATGAACTGGCTACAAATGTTGAATTCTTATAAGGCTTTTTTAAGGAAGCCATAGGAAATGGTGCAAAAATTGTTCATCGAGTCCAGACTGCAGCGCATTGTGCACACTGCTGAGAAGGTGATCAGATGCAACCTTCGACCTTTACGGGACCTGTACACCTCCAGGACTTTAGGCCGTGCAGGTTGGATTGCAGCTGACCCTTCTCACTCTGGACACAGCCTGTTTACCCTCCTCACCTCAGGCAGGACACTACAGTCCATCTGGACCAGAACTTCTTGCCACAAGAACATCTTCTTCCCCTCAGTCATCAGATTGATGAACAATAGTTAAATGACTCTGACATAACACAGCCACACTATGCTCCTGCTACTGTTCGCACATGTATATATTGTATATGTATTTATTTATTTATTTTGCAAACTTATACCTAGTATATTATTTTACTTTATTTTCATCTTTTAAATTTTTATTCTATTTTTACCTTTTCCATTTTTTTATGTTATATCTATACCATTCCATCAGAGCAATTTCTGATACCTGAACCAGTTTCACTGGCATAGGCAATAAAGTGATTCTGATTCTGGAATGCTGTCCTGACCCTAAATAATACACGAAAATCATGTGTTGTTCTCTCAGGTTGTTCCTAAGGCATTTGTACAGCGGCCCAACGAAGAGGGTTTTCATGGTAACAGAGTTAGGTTGTTTTGTTGTCTGTAAAGTAACTGCAATTTGTTGACCTGGCATCAGTTTACAAGAAATCATGACAGGGTAAAAGCAAAAACGAGCACTTTTTCTTTGATGCAGACAATTGCTGCTTGGATAATAATGCAGCTTGTTCATGATTGATAGTTACAGCGCTCCTTCCCTGAATAGTATTTCAGACCTTAAAAGAAAGAAAAATACAGTCCATGTTTAAAAAACTGTTTTTTTTCTTTAAACTCGCTTAAATTCAGAAAGGTCACTAGAGCCTGAGCTGTATGCCAGAATTTTTTTACCCCTACTAAACACTCATATTTTGCGCCTCACCGAGAGCAGAGCGGACATTCTTTAGATTTACAGGGGACAACCTCTCAAAGAAGATGCTTAAAGATTGCCAGTGGGTTATGCTTCACTAAATCTAAGAAGTGACATTTTGAAGGTCTGACCCCTCTTGAGGGCACATTTATCTTTACAAAAACATAAAATGGCTGTGTGGAGCCATCATGCTCCCTGTTTCAGGTTCGGTAATAGAAGAAGCCTGTTGAGAACATCAAATTGGCTTGCTTTTCAGACCCTAAATGAACATGAATTATTTGTCACAAATCTGCACATGAAATCATCAACACAGAAAGTCTTAAGCCATTTAAATATAATTTACAAATGTAAAAGTACAGAAAGAATACTATTGCTCTTAATGCATTTTTTGGGAAAATAATAAAACTATATACTATGAAATTATCTGACATCAGGCAGAACTAGGGCATCTAAAGCAGAGAGCTGGAGAGTCTGACTCTGGAGAGTTAGACTGTTTCTTTCCCATCATATCCAAAAATTTCTCATTTGGAGGTTAACATTTGAGCTCTGTTGTGGCCAATCCATGTGTGAAAATTATGTCTCATGCTCCCTGAACCAATCTTTGGTAATTTGAGCCCAGTGAATTCTGGTATTGTCATTTTGCTATGCAAACTCATCAAGAAAAAAAAACTATCATGATCAAATCAGTATATTCAGGTAGTCAGCTAACCTAATGTTTTAGGATCATCTTTGAAGTTAGACCTAACCAAATCTAGTGACCTCAGAGCTACCCCTTCCCCTAATGCCACCCCTGAAAGACTTTAGGATCAGTCCAATCTAAGGCTTTTCAAACCTGATTCATGTTGTCTGAGTGGAAATATTGTTTACTTTCACTTGTAAACATGGCTCTAAGTTCTACTGTGGATTTTCATTGATTACGTTTAACCAAACATCAAAGCAATCAACAGTCACAATCGCTCAAGATTTTTTTCTGACCACATGCCATTATCAAAGATAATAGTTCACCATCTCTCAAGGTTTCAATAATGCAATTTCAATGTTCTTTTTCATTATCTTGATACAGATCAATACTTGAGCAATACCTGTAATGTAAAAGCAGAAGATTTCTCAAATGATTTATTATTTCGATTCTCTTCAGAGGCTGACACGTAGAAGGCTTTCAGGAACAGGTCTAGGTTTTCCAGAAAATCCTCATATTTTTAAACGGTTTTTAAAAGAAGGCCTTACACCATAGTAGGCTAACAGGGCAAACAGAAATCCCAATGGTCACTCAAACAGACCAACTGTGGTTCTCTGAAGTGCTGCATAAAAACAAGAAACTGTAGTTGAATACATATAACATTGGATAGATGTCAGCAAAACTGGGATTTTAAAGGCACTATTGGATTTAGAGTATGGGGGAAATGACTCCTGGCTTGAATGCCAAACTGTACATGAAGGCAAAAGTCAGCAACTACCTAGTGATGACCTGTGCAATCTCTGCTATAGAAGTATGAAGAATCCAACGTCATTTGAGTCTGGGTAAACAACAATAATAACAAAGTATATTGTACAGCACTTTTCTAAAGTGCTTAAAACCACAGAGAATTCTATTCAATTCAGCTTTAAAGGCACCCAGAAAAACAGAATTAAATTCTAAATTAGTAAAATGAATATAAAGCCAATAAAAACACGATTAATTCCCAAACTAAGGAAACCAACAGATTGCATCAAAGCTATCCTTTGATACAATACCTCGTGCTGAGCAAGCACCAGGCAACTGTTGAAACAAAAACTCCCCTTAACAGGAAGAAACCTCTTGGAGAACCAGACTGAGGATGGGCAGCTATCGTCCTTGACCAGTTGGAGGTTAAGAGAACAGGGAAGGGGATTCATGAAATAAGTTGGAGTGAAAGACTCTAACTTTTAGAATAAATAAGATAAGATAAGATAACACTTTATTGACCCCACAAGGGGGAAATTTGTGTGTTACCACAGCTCAGCACAAAATATACTTATCAGAGAATACCAAAAGGCTTCTTAAAAAGGAAAGTTTTAGGACGAGATTTCAAAGTATCAAGTGATGTGCCTGAGTGCAGCAGGTAAAGATAAAGCCCCTATAAAGTGGGGGCTTTAATGGAAAAAGCTTGATTTTGCTTTGGATAGTTTGATATGGATCTCAGAGGTCAGTTGGTCATGTACCAAGTCAACGGGTCTGAGATGTAAGCAGGCATAACATCATGTAGGGCTTTGAAGGTGATCAGTAGGGTTTTGAAATCAATACAAAATCCAACTGGAAGCCAGTGAAAGGAAGCAAGTACAGGGGAGATGTGTTCATACTTTTTTGTACCAGTAATGAGTCTTTCTGCAGCATTTTGAATTATTTTGGAGGCAACAGAGGGAAACATAAATCATATAAATACAAGTGTTATGAAATAATCAGATAGTCTCCTTTCAGGTTTAAAACCACAATGGTGGAAAAAGTACAAAGTCTTTAATTTTGAGTGATAATATTAAAGACTTTACTTATAATATTTCATGAAAACTGTGTGAACATGCAACAAAAGTAGAAGGAAAAGAAGAGCCATGGATGTGATAGCCATGGAAGTCTCTCCTTTCTGGCTCCAGAAGCCTTTCATTATAAATGATTAACACAGCCACAAATATTGCAGGCGATTTCGTGGCCTTGAGTATTATGTGAAACCATGTGTATAAAAATGTTGGATGTAACATCAGATAATGATTTTAAATTAGAGCAACAGATAAATTCAAAGATGAAAAATTGTTCCTTTAAACCAAGGCTTTTATCCAAGGTTAAATCTTTATCGTTTAACAACTTGGAAAGGGTAATGCATGCTTTTATCACGTCCCTCTCTTATAAATGATTGCAGGTGGATGACCCCAACATAGGACACAGGAGGCAGAAGTGGCAAACAGAAGACTTTTAATGAGCAAAAAAATTAGAAACTTAACGGTAGAGTAGGTTATCATTTCAAAAAGCATTGCTTGTTCTCTTGGTTAAAATTGTTTTTACACTCTGTAAATAAGTAAATGATTGAGTGCTCAAATAAAACAAACAAACAAACAAAAAAACCATCTGTCATCTCCGGAGGCTGGGACACTGTCAAAAAAACATTTATTTTACTGAGGGAGGTGAGGGAAATAATTTGTCACTTTTGCTTGTGTGGTAAGTTTATGTGCACTCCTCTCATGCATATAGTGTGTGTGACTGGTTGTAGTGACTGTTGCTTTTACAACATCAACTGCAAACAGGTGGAGAAATAGCTGCCACTGACAGTGGAACAAGCGTGTGTGTTGAAAAAAAAAGTCTGTATTCTGGCAGCTTAACACAGGATGCTCCAATATGTAAAACAAGAGTTAACATTGCTATTGTGTTTTCTTAATGACAGTAGAAGGAAGATAAGGAACTGAAGAGTGGTACTGAGCCAAGCGTAGTTTTGCTTATGAACATGAGTTAAAATGGTGAAAGAGCAAAGATAAACTTTACCTAAATGTTGGGCTGTGGAAAGTGAAGTTAAGTTTTTTTTCTGTTTTTCAACTGCTGGCTCTGTGATTTTTTTGTCAAAGAGTGGTCATGCATTCATCGTTGAAGGTTCTGGAGTCTTAGCTTTTACCTAATAATAAGAAGATATAGCAGCTGGATGCTGGCACCAGTTCACAGTCTCATCTTTTTACAATATGTTTCTTTACTTGCTTGGTGTTGTGTTGCATTTATACATTGCATTGTGCTTTGTAGAATTAAAAATGCCTTGAATAATCTCTGTCATGATCCAGGGGTATTGTTAGTAACAGGTTAGCAATATTGACATCACCATCCTCATAATGACAGGCACTTTTTTCTGACTTTGCAAGTGTGTGTTCATATGTTGTGGAGACAAAACTATGGAGGTGTGGCTTTTGGTGGAAGCTCAAAGAAAGCAGCCAAGTACATTAGTTGTAAATTTTCATTCGTGTTCCTACAAATTTTCTGGGCATCAACCCACCTTTTAAGTATTTTAGAGGGAAGTTAATCCCAGTCTAAAAGCTGTAATTTTAATCTTTAACTTTAATTTGCTTAGCACATTTCAGCAATAAGGCAATTCAAGGTGCTTTACATAATGAAAACATGAAAAGTAAAGAGAAGGAAAAATGATCAGTCACAGTGCCTGGCATAAAAAGAAAGTTAGACTTAAGAGTTACATTGTAGTTCTAAAGTTAACATTGTTTAAATTCAAAGTTAAAATGGTTTAAAGAACTCAGTCAAAGGCAGCTGTAAACAAACGAGTTTCAGCATTCCAGCAGTTTTCTGGATGTTTGTTCCAGATCTGTGGATCATAAAAGCTAAATGCTGTACCTCCATGTTTTGTTTTGTTTGGATTCTGGGGATACAGAGCAGACCTAAAATACATGTAGATGTTAAATAGCAGGGGTCTTTGGATAGAAAGGGATGAGTTTACTATTTGAATCAGATCAGATGCTATGATGGTAAAACCGTCTTGAAGAAAGCTGTGGGTAAAATATCGAGACACCAGGAGGATGAGTCTGCCTGATCCATAATATCCTCCAGGTTTTTGTAGTTGATTGGGTAAAATTGCATCATTTTGTCCAAATTGCTTTTGGTTGGACACAGCACTGTTTCTGGACTTGATATTGATGCACTGACCACATTTCTAATCTTGATTTTCTCAGTAGCAGCAGGGAAATCCACACAAGGGTACAACTGGGACTGTGTGAACAGATGGACTAAAAATTATAGGAACAGACTAATAACTATACACACAGGGTGATGTTTGTACTGATGAGACACAAGTGGCAACAATTAAGACAGAACAGAATAACAATAGACATTAAACTAGACATTGCACAACAGATAAACACACATCCTAAACAAAAGAAGACACTATGCTAGTTCAGGTAAACCCAGCCAAACAGGACTTAACATGATTCACAGAATAAGTAAACCAAAGTCACTGGAGCTTGTCCAGAATCGGGGTGATATTTCTGATTTATAAATACTGAT
>JAOWBL010003405.1:0-12354 GCA_028564865.1 Zenarchopterus dispar | reverse complement strand
TGAGACAAGAAGTCAATTCAATAGCTGAGACGAAAAAAAGTTTGTTTTTTTTTTTGTTTGTTTTAAGTATGTGGATGGAGTTTGTCCTGAGCAATGATATGAAAAGTCATTTTAAAAAATGAACAGTTTTTAGGGGGCGGAGTCATTGAGTCAGATTTTTGATTTGGTTGTCATTTCTTAAATACATAAATTAATGTTCTCAAGTACAGAAAGTCATTCTTTTCACAATATTTCCCCTTTAATAAATCTCCTGGAGACACACCGCAACCACATTAGTCAGCATTTTTTTAGTGGAAATTAAAAACATCCCAAACGAAGGAGGAAGAACTTCTCTGATTGGTGACCTAAGAAACACATTTTGAAGAACTATTTCATGCTGTTCTGAGCTGCTTTAAAATGAACAAAAAAAAAAAATCACAAACATTGCAAACACTCAAGTACAGTTGTGAAGTTTTGAGGGTAGTCACCTTGCAGCGACACTCTCCAGTGGTTTTGTTGCAGTCTTTATGAAATCCTTTGCTCGTATCACAGTCACAAGGTCCACACATGGGACTGCCCCACCAACCCTGAGGACATGGCTTCTCCATTCTGTCAAGAAAGACAACGTGAAAAAAAGTCATTTAAAAAAAACCCAACACGTTAAGAAATTCATTTAAGCAGCCAGCATGAAATAAATGATCACGTTTAATGATTAATGCAACTGTTTAACGTTTTTGGTTTTGTGGTTTAAGCTCAACTGTGGGACAGAGGTCCAGGAAACAAACTAATTCGACACGTCTGCAGCAGATCACCGATTAGTCCGTCCGTCCATTTAAAGAGAAATGTGCTGAAACCCAGAAAAGAAAAAGGACCCGTGATTGTTCACCTGCGTACTCTGTTGCCATTTTGCTTCAACAAGAGTTAATAAATCCCATTTTTTAAAGACTCCTGCCTGTGTTTGTTGCCTCCGGTGGCTGGTTCATGCTCCAGCGACATTCAAAGGAAAGAAATTGTTTTGACAAGTTACCGACTCGGTTATCTGGTCAAATGAATCAAACAAGTAAGTGATTATCTGTTGAGTTTATCTCCAAGCGTGTGAGTCTTGAATAAACTTCCTCTGCACTTCCCAAAAACACCGTTACTGGAATGTGATATGGTGGGGGACAAGTGGCAGGATGAAGGCAGCGAAGACTAAACATCTATGGAGGGTCAGTCAAGCGTGGAGGGGGAATCCCACATCCTGGGTGATGCTCCAGAGCTAAAAGTTCAGGAAACAAAATGACTGATCCTCAGTCAGGAATTGCTAATTCACATGAAGTTGGTCAATAGATGGCTGATTTTTTTTTTTGTTTTTTCCTGCTGGCCCACCCCACACACACAGTCAAGCTCAGATTACAAATAAAGCTGCATCGAGGGATTGGCAACATTACAAAAACAGTAAGAGCCGAACAAAACCAAAGAAGATTAAGAGGCTTTGCTGAAGCCAAAGTCCATTTTTAGTTCGTATCATTTCAAATGTCAGGACATTGGGAACGCTGCTGAAACCACTGGAAACATATCTTGAATTAAGATGTCAGCAGAAGTCTCTCCTCCGAGCATAAAGCGGAAGAGAAGCTTACTTGTTTTCGCAGTACTGGCCATAGTAGTTGTCTCCGCAATCGCAGGTGTATCCGTGGGAGGAGCTGGGTTTGCGAACGCACGTGGAAACGTGCTCGCAGGGGTTGAGCTGACAGGCGTCCACGCAGTTCTTACCGAAGTATCCTGGGAGACGGAGAGCGAAGGACGAGGTGATGCTCGAGCCGCGCAGAGCGAAGGCAAGCAGGTGCGCGTTCATGGATGTGCGCGCGTGCGCGTTACCTGGGTCGCAGACGCAGGTGTGCGCGCTCCAGTCGTCGCTGCATTGGCTGTTCTCGGGGCACATGTTGAAGTCGCAGGGGTCCGCCACGTCGCAGCCATCCTCCACGCGGATCTTCAGGCCCTGGGCCATGTTGACGTTGGCGACGTTGGTGGACGTCTCGCCCATACGTACGCCCTGATGGAGAGCGCAGGACGGTGAAGACGACCAAGTCCAAAATAAATAAACTCAGCGGTCATATCCAGCCACAGACAAACCCACCTGTATGCAGCCAACAAATCCTTTGTTGACATGGTTTCCGTCTCCAGGCAGACCCCCGACGTGAAGAGTGTGCAGCTTCAGACCTGGCAGCTCATTACCAATCTCCACTGACTTCTGCTTAAAAATACACAGATATTGTTTTAATATGCACACTTGGACACTCCTGAGAGCAGCTGCCGCTTGTGTTGTAGCGTACCTGGTACATGTCGTAGTCCAGGGACACGGCAGCCATGTATTTGATGTCTTTGCCGTCTTTGACGCTCCTCAGTTCCACCAGCAAGTGGTGCCACTCGCCGTCATCGACTCGGACCTGCGGAAAACTCAGCGACGCCAGCAGCTGCTGCCTGAGCATCACCTCCATCCGGACCTGCTGCTCGCGCACCTGGAGGATGAAAAGATGGAGAAATCAGCCCACGTGAGCAGTTTCACCAAATCAAACCGCGTCCTGGGAGTGCTGACAGCTGCATCGCACCATGAGGTTAATAGTGGAGGACGGTCCAGCATTGATCTGCATCAGGGTCCCAGCAGGCTGCCTGGTTCTGAACATGAGGCCCATGTACCAGGGTACAGCCACGGTGATGTCCGGCTCGCTCCAGGACACCAAGGCCTGGCCGTCAAAGAACTGAGGAGACGGCATCTCTGCAGAGGATTGAGAAAGGAGGAAGAAAATGTGTCAAAACTGGACTTTTGTTTCGTACTAACCGTGTTCTGGTTCTGAGAGAAGCATCTGAGTCCTGAAGAAGACACTAAACCTCCATCGGTAACAACAGCTCTACTTATCGTATAAAGTGAAAATATCAAACAGGAAGCAAATAAGAAGAAAGTGAATGGTAGATCATTTACAAAATAAATGAATTGGTGCAACATTTATGGAATATTCTTGTAATTCATGTAAATAGAAAATGAAGCAACAGACACCAAGTTATTAAAAAAAAAAGAGAAAATATGTTCGATTGTTTTATGATATGCACTGATCCTGCGTTTCATTAACAGAAAAGGTAATTTAGCAGACAACCATGTAATACCTGGAGGCAAAAGGAAACAAAAAAATCTTACAGATAAAAAACAGTCTGTGGCTGTTGTAGAGTGTAAAACGGCATGTTTTCTGCTCTCCAGAGAAGCACATTTCAACCAGCTCATTAACAGAGCGACTCAGGCACAAGCTGTAATTATGACACAAAGCATGTATTTGTTCTCTGGCGGGTTTAGTCTGCTCTTTACTAAATCTCAGTTTCTCCGTAAAGGAGGACAAATCTGCAGACAAAAACAGCCACTCCTTGGATGGGTGAAACGCAGCTCTGTCAAGTTTACTTTGACACAACTGTGCTTCCAGCTCAATAGGCCCAAGATGTATTTGTATATGGGACATTCTTTTAGAATGATCAATTTAAACCTGAGAATCAGAAGATTTTTTTAAAAAAAACGGTAGGTGTATTCCAGCAGGTCTTTTCACACCTGTCCAATCTGGATGATTCTGGCTGTAAAACACCCCAAAACACATCTCTTATTTCTTTTGTCACAACGGTGCGCGTGTGAAGCCTCGGTTCAAACTACGAGCGGCGGAGCGGCCAAAGCCTCTTTCCAGCTCGCTGTGATCCCGGCCCAGTTCAGATACTGGATACCCGGGGCCTGGCGCTGGCTGGGTACCTCGCAGACCAGAGGGCGAGCAGAGACATTCACACCTTTCCAACATTGTTTGGAAAGTCTCCCTGAAGGAAAACGTCAACGCTGTCTCCTTCGCACAGGAGAACATGAGGAGTGTAATATTGGAAGGAGATTAAAAAAAAAAAAGCTTTTATGTTTGGCTAAGAGGGACGAAGTGGGAAATTAAATAGCCTCTGCTATTCACCTGTCCAAGCAGACAGCGTAGAAAAAAAACTGTATTGGTATTGAGTTTATATTTAGTATTACGGTTACGGGTGTCTTTGATTTCATCCTTGCAGTCCAGGTTTTGATAATTGAGCCAAAGTCGGAGTTTTCAGAACCGCGGGCCATGTTTGTGACTTCTGCATGAGTCACGGTGAGTCACAGGAGGAGCTCCTCATCCCATGTGACCTCCCGAACTCGCACGCTTTCCTGGAAGCTTTCTAGACGCACACGCGGCAGGTAAACAAACGTGTTCGTGCAGAAGCTCGGAGACGAGCAAGTGCACGCATGCACGTTCAGCCGCAGGCACGCCCGCACACGAACTCGGATGCGATCGCACAGCTTTTCCTGTCACCGCGTTTCTCACCTTGCTCGCAGTTTTTGCCGCCGTAACCCGTGGGGCAGTCGCAGCTGTACGTGTTCCACTTGCTGACGCAAACCCCTCCGTTCAGGCACACGTCATTCGTGCAAAAGTTTTTCTTTGCTGGACAACCTGCACACCACAGGGAAGAGAAACGGTTGAAGGCTGGGGAAATGGCTGCTTCTGGCTGTGCGCTTGAACGCCGCTCGGAGGAAGCCCCACCTGCCGCGGTGCCGTTGTTGGCGATGTAGCTGGCCATGTCGATGGGTTTGTTGTCGATGGTGAGGTTTCTCATGCAGCCCACAAAGTCTCTGTTCCTGACCGGGAAGTCCTCAGGTAGGTTGGGAACTCCACCCAGCAGCAGCGGTCCTGTCAGGTCCAGTGATCTGACGGAGGTTGAAAAAAAAAAAAAAAATTAGCTTTCCATTAAATGATCTTTTATATGATGATGTCAAACACCTTTATGGCCCCAAATTGGAACTTTGATGTAAATAAACTCAAACTGTGCATCAGTGATGCCTCCAGCGTTACCTCCGAGAGGCTGAACCTTAAAATATTTAAAAATCAGGTTATTGTGTTAAAGTTTTAAAGCTTTCCAAAGCTTCTGTGACCGAGCATACCCTCATGACTCGGTCCGGTTTAACATACTTGCTCACGTAAGAAGCTGCTTACATATAGAGCTTTAAAACATTAAACATCAAACACTAGACGGCTTTAAGAGACTTAATGTGGTTTCAATTCTGCACAAAAAGACCACTGAACGTTTAAACAGTGTGCAAACCTCACAAACACAGTTTAATGAAATAAATCCGACTATAAACTATATTCCTTAATAGTTGTGCAGAAACAGCTCTGAAGTTCACTGAAATTATCACTCATGATTTTTCATGTATAGTGGAAAATAAAAGTGAGTTAACTAACCTGATAATTCTCAAACAATTATGATTTCTTGTGTAGTTATTGGTTATATCTATTAAATGTTGACAGTGCTGGACAAAATCACTTCGGCAAAGGTAAACTGGAGTCACATTCATTGAAGGAGTTTGGAGGTTTTGTTTGTGCAAGGTTGTCCATGGCAACACCACAGAAGAAGATGCTGTTCTCCAAAACATTTTTTTAAAATTCTTTTTAATTGTTGAATTCTCAAAGTTACTGGGAAAGGCTTTTGTGGACTGATGCGACAGCCATATTTGATTTGTTGAGGAAGAATACAACATTAAGACTTGATGGTAAAGCACGGTGGAAGAAGCATCATGAATCGAGCCTGTATCCCTGCCTCACGCTCGGGACCACTCGGTGTCACCGTGGGAGAAAATAAACTTCCAATTCAACAAAATATTCTACAACATAACGACAGGGAGGCTGTCTAGCAGCTGAGAGGAAATCAAATTAATCCCATCCCAACCTCCTTTGATTTAAAAAAAAATCAATTATAAGCGTTCAGTTAGTTCTCCCTCCAGCACTGTATGTGTTTAATAAAGAAATTAACATTTCTATTGTGTGTTATCACCTCAAGCTCATTATTTTGACTTTTATTGCGACTTAGATGATGTTTTTACTTCAACATCAATGAACTCATCAGTCAGTATGTCAAAGAAATCGGTCTGAAGAATATTTGTGCACATAGATATGATACTAAAGATCCAGAGTGTTGACTATAATCAGACAGACTCTAGAGAAGTAGAGTTTATATACAGTTAATGATCAACTAAAATTGACTGATGTTTATTGTCTCGGAGACATTTTATCACTAAATTCTGGTGTAAAACTTCCTGCTACAAGTATCAAATGATATCTAGGACCGTATACCGTTGTGATGTTTACACTAATATTGTGTAAACACTTCTCCATGTTAGTGAGCAGCGCAACAAGTTACTGAAGGAATGTAACGTCTTCCTTTTGAAGCTTCTCTCTGTCTCCACCCGCCACGGAGTGAATGTGCCCCGGCATGCCAGCTCTCCGTGAGACTCATTAAAGAAACTCTCACGTTATAAAAATAAGATCTGATTAGTGCTTGGTAAACACGGTAAATCCTCTAAAGCTTGTGCTGAGATGAGCTTTTAGTCTTCTAAGGCCGCGTCTGACAGCAGAAATGCTGCGAGGATGAAGGCAAAGATTAAAAGATAAACAGAGAAAAGGATGGCAGAATGCAAATTGTGTAAGCCGACGTTGGCCTGAAGGTGCAGCTAATTCCCGACTGTTTGACTAGCGTGTGGGAAGGACTGGAGGGAGAGATGGGGGAGGCGGGGGAGGCACTTACTTCTTCTGTCCAGTCTGGGTGCCCTGGGCGGCGCAGGAGTAGTTGCCAATCTGCTTCCCGAAGCGGATCGCCATGGAGATGTCACAGTCGTCCACGGCAACCACGGCCACCTTTTCAGCAGAGGGCCCGTGAGGGATGCCGAGACGCCCGATGTTAGGCTGAAAAACACAACAAAAAGGACTTGGTGTCACTGAAAGATTCTTTGCAACAAACCTCTGATCCAAAATAAGCTTCTTTACAATGTTTTTCTTTTTTATTTTATGGTAAATGACCTCAACTGACTATTTAATGCTTGATCTCTTTCTTTCTTTTCACCAGATCTGAGAAAGTTGACTTTGCGATCAGTGCAGGTCAGCGCTCCACAAACTGGCCGACTTCAAGCGACTTTGAGCTGAAGCGCAAAAAGCCTCTCGTGGCTTAATGCGTCAAGAAATGCCAACGTGCGTTACCTTGCACCGAATATGAACGAACTGGGCTAAGTCCTTGATCAAGTGTGACCGAAAAATGTTGATCTGAGAAAATGTGAATCAGCTTAGAAAACCAGGCCAGTTGTAAATAATTCCCAACCTGAGACTGAAGTTCAACAGTGTTTTTTTTTTCTTTTTCTGACTTTGAACCAGGAACAAACGCCCAATTAAAAAAACATCATTTACTTAACCTATCAACATTAATTTAACTGATAATCCCTTTCCTCAAACATATCAAAAGTCCGTTTTTATTTTCCCGCCGTCTGTGCTGTTGGACATCTGGAAAAGACAAAACTGCACTGTTTTCATAAGACACCTGGGCTGCAGCAAAAGATGGAGAGTTTAAAACAAAAGTAAAAATCTTATTTTCCATGAAAATTAATTTCTAGGCCACGCTGTACCACCTTTGTTCAACTGCAACATGAACGCCAGCGTGAGTGGAGGAGGTGAGAGAAAAGATGGATGCATAAGAAAACAATGTGCGTGCATGTGATTATCTGGCGTAAAAATAGGATTAGAGTAATGAGATACTGGCGGGGCCGAGACTCGCCAAACAAAGGAGGAAAACAGAAAAGAAAGAGCGACAGACAAAACTGGGGGAAGAAGCAACAGAAGGGAGCGCTGTCCTCTGTTTTAGTTCAGGTGGGCTCCGGTCCGGGCATAGTTTCTGACCCAGAGGGAGGTTTATTGTCGCTCTTCCCCGCCACTCCCTCCAGCTGGCCTTGTTTCCACGTATGCCACCGAAAAAAAAAAACACTTTCACACTTTCCATGGGGCCAACAGGAAGTACCACACTGCTGATGTTTTCTTTCTCTTTCACATCTAATCTCATGTGGGCCGTCCCTGACGCTTTTTCCCTTAAAATCTCAAACGCAGAATCGTGTGCACAAAACACACACACACACACATGGAGCTGAGCACTGACGTCAAGGATGAGGCGACAGAAACTACAAAGAGGATGCTGAAAAATGTCAGAGGTTGGAAAATGTCAGAGGTTTATGAAGAGACAGAAAAATGTTAAAAAGTTAGAAAAGACAAACATGCTTCAGCTGCTCAATATATATCCCCCCCACACACACACACACACACACACACACACACACACACACAAAACAAGAATTAAAGCAACACCAAGGAGCATGAGTGACTTTGTAGTTGTGAGCATCTGCATATTTATATCAAAGCCATGGCAGAGACGACTAAAGGACTCAAGAAAGGGATGACGGAAGAGACCAAACTAGAAACTAGTGAATTAATTAACCTCCATGCCTACAGGGGGCCCCCAAGAGCTAAACATTTCCAAAAGGCACCTTTGTGCTGCTTTAGCGTTGAACTACAAAAGCCAATGAAAAAACAAAACACAGGTGGAAAAAGAAGGGTCTATCCTGGGTCAAATGGGGTCAAGACATTCCAGAAAGACAACGTTAAGCTCGCGCTGTCAAAACACAGGAAACAAGTAAGTATTAGTATTAATCACTTATGTGATTGATATGCTGATTTTCATTAGTGTTAATAATAAGATTTTTTTTATTGGTATTTTGAGCATTAACATAAAAAGTTTGATTTATGACCATCTTCTGTAATGACACAGATGAACACATTGATATTTATTTAGATACAATCGAGCTTTGGCTTAGTTACACAAAAACCTGCTTTTACAAAACACACCTGCAGTGTTTCAGGGCGCACCAGGCGATCCCGAGGCATTTTGTAAATGCTGCACAGCTCTACGCCCCCATGTGGTCAAAAATGGTACTGGATTAAGAGCGGCTTTTTTATCATTTATTTTTCATTATTTGCGATTAAAAACTAAAACCCATGCTGTCCATCCAAGTGAGAATGTATAAATCTGAAAATGTAGGGTTTAAAACATGTCAAATGATTGTTAAATGTTTTGATCTTGTAAAAAGAAGAAAAAAATCGACTGTACGATATCCACAGAAGTGAACACGTTTCTCACATTTATCGTTATCTATTATCTCAGAAGTAAATGACTGATTTTATTTTTTTTAAAATCACTTTTATTTAATAATCAGTGCAATAAAGGCCTTAGAAATTCTCGTGCTAATTACATGTACTTTTACTGTAAATGTCTGCTCTGAAACCTGCATGAATGTCCCCTTCAGGGAGTCTGGGATAAAATACAACTACGAGCTATGAAAGCAAAGAAAATGTTGTAAACACTGACAAATTCCTACGAAAACAAGCAAAATGTTCAAAGAAACAGATTAATGTGAAGCAGGAAGAAATGAGCACTTGTAGTTCAGGAACGCAAGTAAAAAGTGGCGCAATTTGAACCTGTAAGTGTATTAGTGAGGAACGTATTAGAGCGACTCCTGAGAAGGATCAAATTCCTGTAAAATCAGATTAAAGAACAAAAAAAAGAAAAAAGAAAAAAAGAAAAAAGGTGCAGTCAGGAATATCTACTTTCATCTGGAGCTTTGTGAATATCAGCTATGAGCAAACTTTATAGACTAAATCTGACAGAAAAGAAAAAGCCTTCAAGTGTTTTTTCCTTTAATTACTGTGATAAAGAAAGAAAAAATAAAATGACCTCATTCAAACGATGACACAGGTGACTTCTGGAACCAGCGGGAAAAGTGAGAGCGCGATAACAGCGACATAAAAAAGGGCTTTCAAACACCACAAAAGGCAGTTTAAGAGCGTGTGTAGTAACTCTGATTACAGTCATATGTCTTTGAAGTTAAGTCAAGCAAAAAGATGAGATAAAGAGACAAAGAAAAGAAAAAAGCAGATGAGAGAAACCCACAGAGCAAATTCTTAACAGATTAAAACACACGCACTCATATATTAAATTGGTTTCCAATAAGTGCTAAATTACTCTTTAAGAAGGAATGTTTCCGTGTAACTGTTTTATGTGAATAAGCATTTATGTAATAATGGTTCATGAGCTGTAACGCTGACCATGATGTTTTTAATATTTTGTCCTGCATCTATGATGGAGGAGAGGAACTGGATCTCATCTCTTCCCTGAACACCACAGTCGTTTATTTATTTTTTGTGTACTTAAGGGAAGGTTTTAAAAAAGAAAAGAAAAAGAAAAAGAAGGGCCGCTGTGAAGTTAGTTTCAGGTTGGATATTTAAGACGTTTTACTCCAAAACTGACTTGTAGTATTACAAGAGACAAATCAGACTTTTTGTTCTTTTTATTGATTTTTATTGCTCCTTCTATTCTATGTTCATATTTTCTTTAAATAAGAAAATACATTTTAAGTTCCTCACAAACCAGGTGACCCAATAACTCAAAACATAAGCCGACTTATAAAAGAGTTAAACAGGACAAAATTTTTTGTCTGCATTAGAGAACACCTTCAGTGTTCTGTGAATATTTTTATGGACATTTTTCCTGTTTATTTTGTTGAAATTGTACCTGAAACCCTGAAATCTTCACCCCAGTAGAAGCAGGAGCTTGTTATGACACATTAAACCACATCATCATTAGGCATAGGGATGAAGAAATAGTTAATAGGTGGACAACATGATGTGTAATTACAGCAGAAGGTTAGGAAATGCGTTTTCTTGTTTGAAATGTGGCAGTGACTGCTCCTGGACGTGGGGTTTAAACGTGGGGTTTTAAATGTGGGTTTTTTAACTTGGGTTTTGGAGAAGCAGCAGCTCTCTCCTCCCACTGAAACTCCATCTACAGCAACGTAGTTCTGAACCGCTCCGGCCCACTTTTATCCCCGAATTCATTTCTGACAAAGCATGTACAGGATAAAACTGGGTTAGTCTATTGTGCCTCATTTTCCATTATGAGACAAAAATAACAAACTTTAAAAGCCACAAAAGAAACATTTTCAAACCAAAGTGATGGTTATCGGCGCGGAGCGTCGGTTGGTTGGGAAACATTCAATTCAATTCAATTTTATTTATATAGCGCCAATTCACAACAAACGTCGCCTCGAGGCGCTTCACACTGTAGTGTAAAGATAAAACAGTGTTACAAGGAAAATCCCAACAATCCAGTGATCCCCTATGAGCAAGCACTTGGCAACGGTGGGAAGGAAAAACTCCCTTTTAACAGGAAGAAACCTCTGGCAGAACCAGGGAGGGCTCAGAGAGGGGCAGCCATCCGCCTCGACCTCGCTGATAAACAACACTGTTTATCTCTTCAGTTTCTTTATTTTTCAAACTTTTATTTTTAAAAAATGTTTTTCACAAGTCTTTAAAAACAAAACTGTTAAATTTAAATAGTTCAAGTCTAAAAGCATATAGTATTTTTAAATGCCAATTTAGATGAGCTCATTCGATGAAGTGCACCCAAATGCACATAATTCCAAATGTTTATTCTTTATTATTCTTTCTAATCTGCTTTGGCAACATCTTTCACTAATTCATACGTTCTCTCATTGTTTCATCTGGCCAACGTGGACCCGCTCAGAGATACGGCGATAAAAACATGTGGCTTCTTGTGGGTGTGAACGTTGGTGTGTTCACGCTGCAAGAGCTCCACGACACTGCAGGCTGCTTCAAATCAGACTTTAACAGATTTACGCCCGGTTTAAACATCCCCAAGCTCGCTTCAAAGCACCGTCTGACAGGTAAAGTTATGATTTGTCCGATAAATGATGGTCGCTCCTGGTTTGTAGGAGCTCTTGGCCTCATCGAGAGCCTGTTATTTACCCTACGACCTCCATGTGGCTGCTGGAGATTCTCCGTCTCTACGGTGTCGTCTCCAGGGGCGATAGGCTTGCCGCAGCCATGGCAACGGACTTGATCCCCACAGCTTTCCACAAAGACAAAGAAGACGGAGGACGCAAGTGGCATGGCTGCAGAGACGGCCACACAAAGTTGTGGCATTCGCCCAATCACACAACAGTCCATGTAAAAATGCTGCACAAAGACACACCCAAGCACACACACACACACACACACACCCTCTTCCTTCCATGAACACACACACAGACACAGACTGACACCTCTGTTAACACCGGGCTTCCCGTCAGACCCAACCTGATCACTTAACCAGCCCTGCAGCAGGAATAAACTGCACAGACTCTGTTACACGCTCAGTTTAACAGCTCGGTCAGAAAACGCCGTCAAAGTGAGCACCTAATGACGAGGAAACGTGTGGCGAGTGTGTGTTTGTACATGGGTGATTGGGCAGTTTGGGAAGGATGTCCACAGAGTGTGTTTAAGCGAGTGTGTTGAGTGAGTAAGGGGAAAACGTGTGTGTGTGTGTGTGTGTGTGGTGATCAGGAAGTGGCTAGTGGACCTGCAGACGGCCACACAGCTCATTTCGATCATAAAGGAAAACGGGCGCACAAGGGTTTTAGGTGATCTG
>JAOWBL010003403.1:1370-12356 GCA_028564865.1 Zenarchopterus dispar | reverse complement strand
AATAATAATGCAGTTGTCATAAGTTAAAGAAGTACAAACTGGACTAGATCTCTTTGAAGTCTGATACAAGTCTCTTTTTGATATTGCACACAAGGTCTCTTTTATTGATAGAAATAATTTTTTAAAAAGTATATAGGTCAAAGCAAAATCTGCAACCCCAGCAAATGTGGAAGCCCTCTGGGAGGCTGGATTTATGATCACAGAGACGTAACATTCAATAAAGTTGGAAAAAGTCATTAGTGGGGAAATGGCAGCATGGGTTTCCTCCTTCCTTGCATAAACCTTTCCTTTAAGTTCAGCAAACTCTCTGTCACACACACGCACACACACAAAAAAAACTAAACTAAAAAAAAGAAAAGAGTGGATGAGCCTGAAATGTTTTAACTTTGGGGGGGAGGCAAAATCTTGTAAACAAAAATCCTTTCTCAAAAGGTTCTGCTTCAATCCTCTTGTAAAATTGCTAATTTAATTTAAAATATATAAATCTATGAACAACCTTAGAAATGTTCTGTGAGCTTCAGTCACATCTTTTAGATATTCCTTTACAAAAATAAAAACCGTTCAGCGGTCTGATAGACTATAGCACTGACATATGGTACAGATAATGGATTTCTTTTTAAATACACGCATTTATAAAAGTGCTAAATATTTACCATTAAACATGATATAACCCCATGAAGCTATTAATGTTCCACTTGTACAGATTATAGACTGTGTAAACACAGTTGTTTTAAATGTTAAATAAAAGCCAGTGATATTTCAGTCTGATGAATATCAATAAAGGCTTACTTTTTTACAAAGGCTGCGTTCTACTTTATTAGATTGTCAATATTGTCTTATCCAAAAACTGTCTAAAATTAAACCAAAAACCTCAAAAATTAGAAGGAAATCTGAAATCTAAAATATGAGTGCTATAGGTTGACAGACCACCAATTTTCCATGAGCTTTCAGCTTTCATATAAAGCAATCACTATAGGATGCTTACGTCTAGTTAAATGGTCTTTATTTTGTCCTGGAAGCTTGCTAATGAAATAAAATGATATGGAGTAGCAGCTGAGATGAGAGCTGGTTAAATTCTCTAAAATCTTGATAAAAGGAGCTTTGGTGTTTCATTTATTATCCCCATTAGCACAGAAAACACTGAACTATTTTTTGTGAAAGGAAAGAAGATAAATCCATCCCATAATTCCTTGGAGCTGCAAAAGCCAAAGCAACAATGCACAATTTTCCATCCATCCATGCTAACTTTGATACAGACAAACAAATGTAATGACCCGAGTTTAAGCGTGAGCACCACAGATGAACAGTCTCTGAAAACATATTTAACTTCTATTACTCTTTTTTTTTTGTTGCTTTTTTTGAACTATCAACCTTGCAAATTAAATATTTTAAACCACATTGCCTTCACACCATCTGGATTGAACCAAGAAAGTGGATAAGAACCTCCCATTGGATAATTACTGCATGGACGATTATGTTTCAGCTGGCAATAAAGTTATTTAACCCAAACTGATGTAGCGAGCAGCTTCTCATTTCTTAAACAACCATGCTGGAAGGCACATCGTGTAGTCGTGGAAAAGGTGCTTCTCTGTTTCAGAAGGGTCAAATTATTGGCATGCATCAAGCAAAGAAAAATACCAATTTTATTAAAACTGGGTTAAGGTTTGTCCAACGCATTAAAACTGGAAGTCATCTTCCAGGAAGAAAAGAGGTTGGAAAGAAGTGACTGGAGATCACTTCTTTTGGCAAAGAAAGGGATTGGTAAAATCCAATCATTAAAAAAAAACGAAAAAAAAAACCCAGAACTAACAGTTATGTTTAATATTGAAAGTAAAAATTTGCACAATGCAAATGGAACTCAAGGGACTGGGATGAAACTGTCGTGTAGTCTTAAGAAAACCGCTCATCAGTGAGACTAATCGGGAAAAAAAGGCTTCAATTTTCCACGGAGCATAAAAGTCATGTGGTCTTACGAGTCCAGATTGACCCTTTTCCATATTGATGGACACATCAGGGTAAGATGAGAGGTGGATAAAGTGATGTACCCATCATGCCTAGTGCCTGTCGTACAATTTCAGGATTTATCAGGCTCAAATTTTGAAAGAGTGGTTCAGGGAGCATGAAAGATCATTTTCACATGTGGATTGGCCACCTCAGAGTCCAGACCTTAACCCCGTTTAGGATCTCTGGAATATGTTGGAGAAGACTTTGCCCAGTGGTCCGACCCTCCCATGATCAATCTAGGACCTTGGCAAAATAAAATAATGCAACTCTGGACAAAAATAAAAGAAGTTCATCAGGATGATGCCACAGTGGATGAGTGCTGTAAATCAAAGTTAAAAGGCTGGCCAACGAAATATTAGACCCTATGACTTTTTTCTTGAAGCAGCCAGGGTATATTTCTTCCACTCATTTTAAATGTAATATACCGTTTATGAAATAATAACAGAAGAATATACCAGTCAAAAGATTGAACACACTTGTCTGTTCATATGAATGTCTCTCTCACTGGTAGTGGACTCAGCAAAATGGATAAAGCAAAAAAGAAAGAAAGAAAACTGCTTTTGTAAAATAACTTGAAGTTACATCTGTAGATTCACTACAACAAAGCAAAATTACAGTTAAAGCAAAAAAAAAAACAGCAAGATTACCTTTTTTTGACAAATAAAAGAAAAAAACATGATTGGGTGATGACAAAGATGAGGCCAGCAGTTTTAATATAGATGGGATGTGTCCAGTCGCAGATGTTCATAATAGCAAAATAGTCCACCAGTGTATCAAGAAAATTTTCATTAATAATAATAATGATAATAATAATAATAAATGGTTTAAATGACTAATGAAAACACTTGTTTGAAGCCTGCTCCACTAAACCAGCAGCCATGAGTGTGTGCAAGAACAAGTCCTTAGAAAGAAAATGCATCCAAATGTGTTTTTTTGGTCAGTTTCTTGGGTGTTCATTTGGTTCACGTCTCCCCGGGCTCCTCTGTTCCACTCTGCTTAAGAGGTGGGGAGACATTTCATCTTCTAACTCCCCCTTCATTCATTTATAATCATCCTGTCTCAGACCAGTCTTTAATCAGCACCAATGTTGGCTGACCCCTTTTCTACTGAATGGTAGGAGGATATCTTGTTTACTTTTTGAACAGTTTTTCTAATATGTTGGATGCAATTTAATTATTCCATTTATGTCTCACTCAGTTACTCAATATTAAAGTTATGGTATCTTGTTTCAGCATTAGCCTTTCACCTAAATGTCTATTATTGCTAATTGTGGCATCCAGCCCTCCTGCAACGTGCTCAAACTTCACATTTCCAAGGAAACAATGCAGCATGTAGTTGAGCCCTGCTGTAACTTTACCCCAGTCTCACACTATTTACTGACGAATAGCCTACGAGTTTTCTCAGCAGCATTAGGTTTCACATAAACTGAACAATTACTCCTGCTGTTTCACTTATAAAGACAAAACACATGGTGGCTTTTACTGTGGATGGACTGCCCTCTATTTTTAGTCTCTTCATTAAAAAAGAAAAAAAAAATGTGATTCCACAAATGCAGTGTCTTTTTTTTTTTTTAAATCAGTCATGGTAGGCAAGCTTTAAGGTGCTCCACAACTGCCTTTTCTGAATGCAAGACATTAATTAGAACGTAACTCTGGAACAGCATTTATAGTTGCATGAATTTCTCACTGCTCCTCAGCAGCTACAGGTCAGGACAAATGAACAAAGACCAAAGATCCTGAGGATTTAAAATACAGATACACCTAACAGAAATGATGAGCTCTGCACATATCTGACATTAATTTGACTTCTTAATTTTTCTAAGTTTTAAACCACTCAGAGACAGAATTACGAAATAGGACATCTCTTCTGCTCTCAATTCTTTGGGTTTCTACAATTTCTGCTAAACTCAGCTCTACCAAGCCATTTTCCTAATCTGCTGGTGATGTGAAGAGGTGAAAGTGAGACAGTAATAAAATGCTAATCTTATTTAATGACTGGGAGCTCTGCAGTGGTTTGAGTGTTGACCATCCATCAGTCATATTACTGCCAGGCATATATTTGCATTTAGGATAAATGATGGGGCCACTGATGAAATTTCATCTAGCAATATCTTGTTACTGAGAAACGGGGCCGACTCTGGTGTAATGAATCATTTAATCAAATGAGACGTCACTTATTTTTTAGATAGATAATTACAAGGTATTAATCAAGTTTAAATTGGTGTTTGATGTGGCCTCATTGAACTCTCCCTTGATAAACCCCTTTTTTCTTTCCATTTTTTTTTTTTTTTTTAAATTTTATTTTGAGCTATTTGAGAATTAAAATCAACTATGAGCTGACAGTTGGGTGTTTTGCTAAGTAGAATAAACCGACTTTATGTTCCACAGTTTTAATCACAGGTCAGGAATGTATGCTGGCCCAGTTTAGCTCTCAGGATCTCGCCTTCTTGTCACTAACCTGGCTGAGACTTGCCGTTTCCCCCCTGGGCCAGTAGGCAGAAGTACGGTTAACTGGTCTCGGGTGAAGTGATCAAATGCTCTACAAGCAGGAGAGAAGGGAATGCCACGATGCAGGCGATTGGACAGATGGACAGATGGAGATGAAGCAGAGTGGAATAAAGTAATACAAAAATTTGTAGAAACAAAGGGAGGATTTCCATAGATGGTGTAAAGAAGAAAACAGATTATATATGGGGTGGGGGTGGGGAGGGCAAGCAAAAAGGGAAATAAAAAAATAAAACAAAAAAGACTACAGGTTGGTAACGTCATAAAACAACATGCACAAATCAAGAGTCTAGAGGAATCCTACAGTGACTAAAAAGGGGAAATTAATTGGCAGATATGATCATGGGAGAAGGCAGGATAAGGATGATCAATCATGGCTGTTGCCGAGTACATGTGGAGAATTCATGGAACCACTGGTTGACCCAGACTACAGAATCGATTGACCCGGGGGAAGAGAAGCCTGCAGGCCAGACAGTCAATAACATGGCCAAAGCTTCACACAGGCCACAACGCACTGACTTAATGGATTGTGGGTAGACTGGTTTCGACTGCCTGACTGAACATTTGCATTGCTAAATCTTTTGATTGGAAACAGAACTCAGAGCCATGCTGGATGTGTGTGCACACATGCATGCAGAACTGGTATTGATCACAGTGTCTTCGAGTCAGCACTGACAGGAATTATGAGCAGAAAAGTTAGTGCTTCTTTGTAGGTGGAGAAAAGAAAGCTGACCTGAGGTTAGTGGAATAAACAATGCAGACGCCATTCCCAACACATGAACCGGAATTTATAGGAATGAAATGAGCTGTTAAGAAGATAAACATGAAGTGCAAGCCCTCACTCAAAAGTGAGACAGATTTACAGCTTGATTGTGTTATTGTTTTTGTTGTCTATGTAGCAGAAAATTAAGGCACACTAACAGACAATTTTAAATAATTATACATGGCTGATTAGTTTAATTTTTTTTCAACACTATTATCTTCCTTTGTTGTTACATTTTTCATTGTCAAAAAATGAATGCTATTAAAAAAAAAAAAAAACTGTTCAAGCTTTGATGTTAAATAAAGAGGTGGTGCATGTCTGTGCTGGGCAACTGTGATTCCCAGAAATGTACAAATCATTTAATAAAAGACGTAACAGTTGTGTTCAAACTATATTTCTTTTCTTGAATTAAACAAGTGAGAGGCTGGTTGTAATATAAACAAACCAACGAGGTCAAAGGAGAAACCAGGGTATATTTTTGGTATATATATTTTTTAGTTATGACCAACTGAGGGACTGGACATTAGGTTTATCCACATGCCTTCATTTCCAAGAATTATAAAATAGATGCTGGCACATGTTTAACTTCATTAAAACAAAAACAATGCACATGCAAATTTGTGTAGTCTTGCTGTTATCTCTTATTTGCTTCTTGCAGGTGATGGTGAACTGTCACTCGTCATGGCAACATTTCACCTCAGTTGGAACTTGTCTCCTCCACTAATTGACACCAATGTGTGCGAGTGGGATGTTCAAGCAACCAGCCAAGCCTTAGTGCCTGGTGTTAAAATCGTCAGTCTTCAGTTACAAATAATATTGGAGAAAAGGGAAAAAAAAAGTGTTGTGAAATGCACTTATCACAAGACAGACAAAATAATGTCTCAAAGCTCCTCAGTAATTATGAGGAAGGAACCGATATGTTCTGTGTTTGTCCGTCTTCGGTTTTGAAGCAGTGACAACACATTCCAGTAAATCACAACTAATTTCAGCCCTGCTTGACGTGCCTACTAAACTAGAAACACATGCACTGCCTCACCTTTGTTTTCTATCTTGATCCAGCCAGCCTACACTTTTCCTTTACTCAATCTCCTTATTTCCTCCTCCTTGTGCTTTATTCAATACAGCCCTTATGTTTCAAACATGTAGTCAACTGATCAATATTTTCATATTTATTTCCAGCAAGTTTACTTTTGACCTTTTCTTTTTGCCACTCTGCTGTATTGATGCATTATAGACAATAAAGTGCAAATATAACGTTTCTCATCGGCTTTGAAGTACTTGTCATCTGTTCACGAACATGAAACTTAGCTCATGAGCATTTCAGCACCGTGTTGGAGAAACAAATTCATCTAGTTGATAAATTTGGTGAACACAAATTGCATCAAAGAGCAGCATGGAGTAATCATAAGCCTTGGCAAGGGTTTTAGCAGTTTTTCACTGGCCACATGTTTGTATGACGCTTTCTGTTCTCCGCTCTGGAGTGGGTTCCACAGTTATCATGACCAGGTCACTTCACATTTATACTTTCCCAAGTTTTAGCCATTTTGTTTAAAAATCTTCCCATCATCTTACTCCACTTTGACTGGCTACAACTTAGTGATGAGCACGATCTTTATGAAAAGAATTATGGTCTTGTCTTTCAAATGTTTTTCTTTTTTTGAACTCTGTCTTTTCTCTTATGTTCCTTTGACCTTTGAATCTTTAACCTGGTTTCTCCACTGCTCTAGGACATTGAATTTTCCCAGTTGTGTGATGATTCTCTTTAGTATAAAGAGACTGGAGGCTGACTGCCACCTCTGAACATTATCACATAAGAGACGAATGGTAACACAGTCAGTGTAGTGTTGTAATTTGCTACTAAAGACTTTAACAGTGGATCCTCATACTGAAGCAAGTTCATGGTTTGGATAAGGGGAAATGGAGAAATTTTCAGTGCTCAAATTTCACATTTTCTGCCATCAAAAAGTGTATGAGCAGATCGATTACAATTCTGGGCCTAATGATCTTGCATTTGAGAAGCCATGTTGTGTTTTATGATTTTCCTATTCAGTTCTTCAGAGTGATTAAAAAAAAAAAAAGTCAGCATTTTTATCAACCCACTTGAAATTAAAGATCACTCAAGTTCCATGTAAAAAGAAACAACAAAAACCAGTTATTCGTACATCCCATCAAAACACCCCTCACCACACACAAGCCTGCGTACACCGGGCATAGATACACGCTCTTGTGTTAAACTTGTGTACAAGCAGTACAGTACAATGGAAAGCGTGCGTGGAAGCAAAGCGAGCAAGAAAACAGGATGGTCTCTTGTTAATGTTCCCAGTTCACAAAACAAATATACTGAAACCTAAGCAAAGTGCTGTTGGCCCAAGTTTATATTTTTGTTCTTTTCTTTTTGCCAAGCCTGTGCCGCGCCTGTCGTACATAAGCACAACAGCCCCGCAAAGACGTAATTATTCTCTGCACTTAAAAACAGGGATCAAAGTGTTTTTGTACATTTGGTTTAGATACAATTTCCTCTTTTTAAACCACAAATACAACCCAAAATATTTTCTCTTTGCTGGTCACTTAGCAACTGAAGAACAGTTTTCCAGTGACATCAGGGTAGGGAATGAGAATCTTTCTCCCCCTCTCTCTTTAGGATGCAATTACAGTGAAGTCAGACTTTAATGAAATTAGATTTCACAGTATATGCAACTGAAGTAGATTTGCCAGTTTTTTTTTTTTTAAAGGCTTGACTATAGACTTTTGGCCACAGACACAAGAGGTTAAATGTTGCAAAGCAGGACAAGAATAATGATAATCAGAAAAGAGTTGAAGACAGAGCCGAGTACTGAATTCTGCAGAATAATACAAGTGAGGGACCAGCTCTGTTAGAAAAACGCTTCAGTGTCTTGTGCCGTCTTTCTTTTCCCTATAGTGAGATGTGGGACCTGCATTCCTGTGCTGACATTGCTTTGGCTGGCGAGAGGTGTTAAGGCCATGAGCTTGGCTATTCACTGACAACACAGAGGCACACATCAACATCCTCTTTATCTCAATTATGTCTCTGTGCTGCGTGTGTTTGTGCATGCAGGCCTGAGGTGCGTCATTACCGTCGGTCATTCCTCCTGCGTCGGAACAGCTTTTTGGTGTGTGCAATCTCAGCCTCGTTAGGAAAGGGTGGAAAGACCTGCAAGAGACAAATTACGGTGTAAGAGACGGCTGTCACGGTAAGTAATTTATATCACTTGGTGGAACGTCGAAGTCCCTGTCTACCATCCGGTCAGTTTTACATTGCCATGGATTAAAAGGCTGCTGTCCAAGAAACAGAGTCTGCTTCAAAATCTCAACGAAAATCTTGTCATGACACGTGGATAAAGGCTGAGGTTTTTAAATTAACAATCATGCATTTCACTCCAAATAAATTGTGCCAGCTGTTATTTAAAGTAGTGGTAGCATCATGCCCTGGGGGTGTTTTGCTACCGGTGGATGTGGTAGATTTTTCAGAGCGGATGACAGAAAGAAGAAGGATGACTAATCTGGAATCCTTCATTATTAACTCAAAAACGAGCATTCACCACCTTCCAAATGTGGAGTATTTTTGTCTAGTAGTGGATTTAGCATGCCACTGGTATGTTTTGAAATTTAAAAAAAAAAAAAAAAAAGAAAAAACTTGATTTGGATCAATACAAATCATTCTACTGACACATCCATAGGCGCATGTCCTTTAACAGGGGTGCATGATTGGTTTACATGGTCTCAATCTTCTATACAAGGAATGTCCCTCAAAAACCTCTATGTGGCTGAAACATGTTCCTCTGACGGGTTCCGTACAACCACAGCAGATGCCTGCTAAGTCAGTGGATCCTACTAGGTCACTCACTTTAATGATGCTCAAAGTACCTAACAGGAAGTTGGACTTGATGCATTTCCAGCCTTCTAGGTTTTATTTTAGTAACCCGCTAATGGAAACCCACCTCATGTTAAGAAGCCAGAAGAAATAGCTACCATGAAGGCATTTGGGCACCCATTTTGAGACACTGTAAGCACTATGCTCTGCATTACCTTTCTGGGCAGCATATATATTCACATACACACACACACACACACACACACACACACACACACACATATATACACATATACACAAACACACAGTATGTATGTTTTTTTTTCCTTTTAAAATTTAAAAACTGGCAACAAAATAGGAAATATTTTTCTTCATGATATTACAAAATGAAACATAAAAATAAGTTTTTTCCCCCTATGTAGTTGAATTTTTGGGATACATGTTTCATTTGACAATATTTGGTATATTTGCCAGAGGGTTTCAGCAGCCTTTGTGGTTATGAAGGAATATAGTCTGTTAGATATTGCCAATCACTCATCTAAAATCACCTCCTCTGAAAAAAGAAAATGCAAACTCTATCATCCATAAAACATCAGCCCTGTCAGTCAAACAGTGCACTTTCCCTTCACTCATCATCAATGTGTGCTGTCACCATGGTTACAATTCGTCTAGGACTAGTTCTGTTAGGTAAACATTCAGTGTGCAATGACGGATGGTGTTGTGAAAAGGATGAGTGCATAAATGAGCCTGACTACGAACAGCTGTGCACACAATGTAATGCTCAAGACAAGATACATGAGGAGTGAATGTGGGGAGAGTGACATCCTGCCTCAATGGTAGTTGAAATCACCTGGTGTGAATATAAATCACTTGTCAGGATGCATGCACGTGCTTATCTGCAGGCAGTTGCAAGATGACGCAAAAAAAAAAAAGCCTCAAATGTTAAATTCTCAACACAATGCATTGTGCAACGGGTTGACCACAGTCTGCAAGGATGTGTGGTTTAGTGCACTTTTCTCAATATACTACCATCATTTTATTGTTCTATCCCTTTTATATTTTCATGATTTAAAAAAAAAAATCACAAAAGGCAGGAAAAAAATTGTTCTGGCAAGTAGTTCATGTCCACCCTGTTAAAATATTACCGTCTACTGTAAAAACCTGGTCTGTCTATATCGTGCATGAGTGAATGTCTCCGGCATATCAAAGTAACATTTTGACAGTTTGGACAAAATTTTCCATTTTATTTTTGGTTTCTATCAACAAAGAAACGACATGTGAGAATTTTTTACAGTCGTAAGTTGGAGGAAAAAATAATCATTTTCACTGTGGCTTAGACATAAATCTGGAGTTTTTTCCTGTTGTGCTGTTATTGCCTTAAGGTAGGATTTCATATAATTTTAAGAACAATGTGTAAATAACATACAGACTGCAAAACGTCAATACATTATTCTGTTTTCAGCAAGTACAATATGCTGATTTTTTTTGTTTCGCAGAAGAATGATGCACATTTAGACTCCCAGAAAGCTTGATATTTGACACCAATGTCTTAACCTACTTCACTCGGAGGCGCTACTGGGGGATGTGGTTGGACTCTGATCCAGATGTGAGATGCAGATAGTGTAAAAATGTGTATATACACAAACATTGTAGATCTCACAAGTAGATCAGCCTTATTAGTGGTACATATATCTGTCAAGAAGACTTGCTCCAAGACTCCTTTTCACCACCAGAACTTTCAGAAAGAAAGGATTAAGGCACAGAGAGAAGTAGAAAGCAACTGAGGAACTCTTCCATGTTTGGCTACTGTACTTTTCCTCTAGGATATCATTAGCTGTAATTCTGCCTTCAAATGGCAACCAGATGAGCGCAAACACACACAC